>VUYV01000704.1:28229-111079 GCA_008711295.1 Anarhynchus alexandrinus | reverse complement strand
GATCTAGCTCGGTGTCATCGGCAAACTTGCTGAGGGTGCACTCAATCCCAACATCCATGTTGCCAACAAAGATGTTAAATAGTACTGGTCCCAGTACTGACCCCTGAGGAGCGCCATTTGTCACTGCTCGCCACTTGGATATGGAGCCATTGACCGCAACTCTTTGAGTGTGACCTTATCCACCGAGTGGTCCATCAGTCAAATCCATGTCTCTCCAGTTTAGAGACCAGGATGTTGTGTGGGACAGATACTGATTCTCCCCGTCTAGCTCTAGGCTCTTCATCTGCCTCGTCTTTCTTGACAGCAGAGGATGGCAGGCCTCTTCAGAGAGTGTTTGAGCTTGATGAGGACTTAAAAAATTGCCTGGAAGTATTTCTCTCTCTGTCTCTCCCCTTCTCTCCTCATTGAGTATCAACAGAGCCCGGGGTTGAATAGAAATCTAATTTAGATGACTCAAATATCTAAAGCTAGCTAGATTGAGTCAAGGGGCCAGAAGGGGATGTGTAGCTTCCAGAGGGGATTTCTATTTAGTCTTTTGTTTCTTCTTCTATTTCTTTAATTTTGTTACGGAAACAAAAATCAGCTAAACAGTCTTTGGATATAGCTGGTGACGACTGTCTTTATAGAATTATAGGATGGTTTAGGTTGGAAGGGACCTTAAAGATCATCGAGTTCCAACCCCCCTGCCATGGGCAGGGACACCTCCCACCAGACCAGGTTGCTCCAAGCCCCGTCCAACCTGGCCTTGAACACCTCCAGGGATGGGGCCTCAACAACTCCTCTGGGCTACCTAGGCCAGTGTCTCACCACCCTTAAAGTGAAAAATTTCTTCTTAATATTTAATCTAAACCTGCCCTCTTCCAGTTTGAAGCCATTCCCCCTCATCCTATCGCTACATACCCCAGTAAAAAGTCCTTCCCCAGCTCTCCTGTAGGCCCCCTTTAGGCACTGGAAGGCCACAATAAGGTCTTCCCGGAGCCTTCTCTTCTCCAGGCTGGACAACCCCAACTCTCTCAGCCTCTCCTCATAGGAGAGGTGCTCCAGCCCTCGGATCATCTTCGTGGCCTTCCTCTGGACCCGCTTCAACAGGTCCATGTCCTTCTTATGTTGGGGACTCCAGAGCTGGATGCAGTACTTCAAGAGCTTGTGACTTCTCATACGCTGAAGACAACCATTCTCAGAGCAAAGCCGGTGAAGTGGAGCATGTGTCCACTCCGTGGTCTTTCTGAGTGCAAAGTCAGCCAGCTTGGCTGAATCCGCTGATGAAGCTGGGCTTCTCACTAGAGCAGAGAGGAGTCGTGTTGTGTTACTCAGCCGCAACGCTTGTAAACTTCAGCATAAAAGTGGTAGAAAAATATAACGGTGGAAATAGCAGCCTAAACTTGTGACATTAATATTCCTATTTGCCCGGAGGGTGATTGGAACAGCGCAAACCAGGTTGCTGAAGGTGACAACCAACTCTTTCCCGAGCCTGGAATATTTCTAGGGTTAAAAGAAGTAAAAACGTAGGCAAGAGGGTACTGCCACACAGCAGCCTGCGGGTACCTAATGTTTTTTTTCTGCCTCGGAAGGTCGATGCCAGGAATATCGATGGCAGCACTCCGCTCTGCGACGCCTGTGCCTCGGGTAGCATAGAGTGCGTGAAAGTGTTGCTGTCCCACGGCGCCAAGGTGAACCCTCCCCTTTACACAGCGTCCCCTCTCCACGAAGCCTGCATGAATGGTAAGCCCGCGTGGTCTTATCTTTGCACGGTTATGTGCAGATTGGGAAAAAAAAAACCCCACAATAAAAGCGGCTGCCAAGTGTCTTGAATTGACCATAAGCTGTTGTGGCTCATCAGACCACTACAGCTTGCAAATATTTCAGCCTCACGTGGGCACATCTCCCGTTGATCGCAGAATGCAAAGCGTTATGTTATTGGATGAATAAAGCCGTCCCTGTGTTGGGTGCTTTTATCCCGGGTGACTGACATGGGATAAGATGTTAGGCAGATAAAATGTCAGCTTCTTGATGCGCTATTAGAAAACCTTGAGCCAAACCAGTAGTTTTGCTCTTGCAAGCAGAGGGGTGTTTGCAATTTTTCCCTCTGATTCGAGCTGAGGTGGGATAAATTGCTCTGATTAAGACACGAGACTGTCTTAACCAGGTAGTCCTGTCCCAGACCCCTCCTGATTGTTCAAAGCTGCTGGAGGAGGCTGTCAGGTGGGAAAAAAGTGCCAGGGAGTGTTGGGCAGAATCGCTGCCCTCTCTGCTCCTTGTCCCTCTTGTGGCCTTTTCCAGCTGGAGGGTCTGTCTAGGAGATAAGAGAAAACTGCAGGGGCCAAAAAAATGTCCCAGGTGGTGCGTGACAGCCGCTCTCTGCTCCCCCCGTCCTCTACTCAAGCCTCTTCTGGATGTTTGGATCTGGGCTACGGGGCAGGAGCAAGCATCGGGGTGGCTGTGACAGCAGCAGAGGCAGGGGGAGCAGCAGAGGGGTATTTTAAGTGTAATTCCTCCCCTGAACTTCCACCTGCATGGACTCAGCAGTGGGAAAGCCTGGATGTGAGAGTGGCCATGTCCCCGTTAGATGATCGTGACCAAATCTCTTAATCGTTTTGTGCCTCACTTTCCTCTTTGTACGATGTAATACCTCCTCTCTCCTCCCCTTCACTGTTTTTGTTGTATGCTGTCCTGGACAGAGTTTCCCTTCGACTACGAAGGCTGTGGGACAGAGCATTTTTGACGAACAGGTAGTTACTTACACATGTAGCTGTGAGCTCTTGCTTAGCTTTTCCTCGTTAAGCCTTTTTCCTAAGGCTTGGTGATGATGACTGCCCGCTTCTTGTTAAGTTGTATTATTAGCATTGGAAAAAGTAAAGGTGGAGTGATCTTGAAGGGGATCTAATGAATTCACCCAGGGCAGGATCAGCAATACAACCAGCTCCACAAACAACAGGCGATTTAGCGCAAACCCTTGAATTCAGGTTTGTTTGACCTGACTCCCTGCAAGCTTGGTGCCACGCAGATGTGACTCTGTTTCTCGTGTCCTCCTCTCAATCTCGGTCCTACACTGTATTGCGTTGGCTCACAGGCGTTTCTATTTTGCAGCCGTCACCCCAAATACTAAACAGGCTGTTTGTGGGTCAAGCTGATCTCAGCGTGCCATATGCTCCCATTTGAGCTGGATTCTTTCTTTTGACTCGGATCTTCCCTTTCTAAAGGTAGCTCGGAGTGTGTGCAACTCCTCATCGATGTCGGCGCGAACTTGGAGGCTCACGACTGCCATTTCGGGACTCCCCTACACGTGGCCTGTGCCAGGGAGCATCTGGACTGTGCGAAGCTGCTGCTCAAGGCAGGTATGGCAGCCACAGGGTTTGCTTCTGGGTGGGCAGGAGATGGTGGTGTCTATGTGCAGCGTTTCCCTTGGTGCTCTGGAGCGGTGTTCTTGTCGAAGACCTTATTCATTCACAGCAGAATCAGAATAGTTTGGGTTGGAAGAGACCTTTCAAGGTCATCTAGTCCTACCTCCCTGCCATAAGCAGGGACATCTTCAACTAGAACAGGTTGCTCAGAGCCCCGTCCAACCTGACCTGGAATGTTTCCAGGGATGGGGCATCCACCACCTCTCTGGGCAACCTGGGCCAGTGTCTCACCACACTCGTAAAAAAAATTTCCTTATATCTTGTCTAAATCTCCCCTCTTTTAGTTTAAAGCCATTACCCCTTGTCTTATTGCAACAAGCCCTGCTAAAAAGTTTGTTCCCATCTTTACTGTAGGCCCCTTTAAGTACTGAAAGGCCACAATAAGGTCTCCCTGGAGCCTTCTCTTCTCCAGGCTGAACAACCCCGACTCTCTCAGCCTGAATAGAGGTGACAAAGGTGAAAGGTTTTGCCTTTACCTGAGCAAAGCTTAATGCTTAAGCAGTTTTTCAGTGTGTGCCTGTCAATATCCAGTTTGTCGTGTTCCCAGTGACATTCCCATTGTCTTATTTTAATAAAATGCAGAACTCTTCAGCCTCCTGGAGCAAAGTTTCAACTTCTTCCCAAAAGTGGTATCGACTGGTGTGCATGCGTTCAGCTTTGGTAGCACAGTCGTGTGATCTTGAATAGGTGTTAGGGAGTGATGTTAGGGTTTGATGTTATCCAGAAAAGCAGAGATGAAGTCACTTCATACCTCGGGGAGATCTGGTTAGTGTTACGCCCAGATGAGTTCGCTGGATGTTCAAGTCAATGTTCTGTGCTCCAGGTATCGCATCCCAGTTTTTGTGCTGCTGACTTTGGGGGAATTTGGAGTTGGACTTCTTGTCTTTGCCTGTGCTTACGAGGAGGAGATTTGGTCCAAGGGTGGGGATTTGTTTCATTGAACATTAGTTGTCTAAAAATTACACATTTAAGCTAGTTTGTTTCCAGCCGCTCCAGTTCCCTGTCTTGGGCACCGATTAATTGATTCCCCAGAAACGTGTGTTTCTCCCTCTTAATTATAAGGGCAGTTCAGTGTGGCTACACGTATCTAAAAGTCAGATGTTTGAATTCAGTGAGGTTCATCTCACCTCTGCTGAACAAGTCACTTGATAAAATGCAAACAGTTGTGGGGGGATTGGAAGGACCTTTTGCTGTCAGCTTATAAAAACCGAACTTTCTTAGCAAAAATACCTGTAACTAGGACTTGATCCTGCAGTAATGTCTGATGGTGAGCTGCAACAACTCGTGGGTCCGCGTTATTTCTGTCAAAATAGTTAACAAAGGTGTCACTGTTTGCCCTGAGTAGGAGCACTCCATTGAGATGACTGGGAATGGCTCTTTGCTGGTTTTGGACGGCACAGATTCGGGAAGCAATTCTGAACTTCACACTCAGCAGCTTATTTACCCAGTAACAGGGACTAAAATCCTTTCTCTGCAAGGAAAACATAAACCCAGCGAAGAAAACTCTTGGGTTGCCAGCACCGAGAACTTGTTCAGCAGTTTGGTTTCCTGTTTGTGCTGTTTTGTTTGGATGGTGTTCTAGCTGCTCGTGCGTGTTTTAACAGCATTTTTTTTCTCCAGTCAAACCACTCCTTACGTTTGGGTCAAGTCAGGCTTTCAAGAACAGGTTTGTTTTTCTTTCTGGCCTCAGGGGCAAATGTGAATGCTGCTAAACTCCATGAGACGGCCCTCCACCATGCAGCAAAAGTGAAAAACGTAGATCTGGTGGAGATGCTGATTGAATTTGGAGGAAACATTTACGCAAGGGACAACCGAGGAAAGAAGCCATCGGATTACACCTGGAGCAGCAGTCCCACAGCAAAATGCTTCGAGTACTACGAAAGTAAGTGAGATATGATCCCCTGCCCCAGGAATTTGGTGACTGCCAGCTCCATTGCGCCAGATTCTCAGTCCGCTTTGATTTGTAGGTCCCTGATCATCTTCCTGTGAAGGTATAGAGTTCTTGGTGGCAAATGTACAGCAGCTGGCCATAGGCTAGCTCTGCTTAATTGTGGTTGAATGACAATGGTAAGGTGGTCCAGATCATGCCCTCAATGAATTCGGGTCCCTCTCCTGTGTCAGGATCAGTGAACACTGATGCATTAAGTCAGGTCAAGGAAATCACCCAGTTGAAAATTCATTTTATTTGGGGCAGGGAACATGCTAAACTTTAGCTGCACTGGCTGTCTGATTCTGGAGGAGACATTTGACTAAGGTTTGAGGATGGCTTTACATCAGTTTGTGTCTTGGTTTCCCTTACTGAACCTTAGAGGAGTAATTCACAGACCCTTCTGGGCATTTGCCGACTGCTGCTCAACACCACTGCATTAGATGATCCTAAAAGCTGTAGAATCATAGGATGGTTTGGGTTGGAAGGGACCTTTGAAGATCATCTAGTCCAACCCTGCCTTTCACTAGATCAGGACATCTTTCACTAGACCAGGTTGCTCAAAGCCCCATCCGACCTGGCCTTGAATGCACCAAGGTATGGGGCAGCCACAGCTTCTCTGGGCAACCTGTTCCACTGCCTCACCACCCTCACCATCAAAAAAAATCTTCCCTGTAGAAAGAAAAATTTCTTCCTTGTAGAAGAATGAAGTATTTTCTGGCTTTGCAATCCTTTGTGTGGTGAGTGTCTTAGAGCTCCTTCTCCCTCTGACTTCTTTCCCTGTAGCAATCTCTCCTCGGTCATTCATTGCTCTCTTTTCTTAGAGAGCAGTGAAGTGTGCTGGTCTGGCTGCAGCTGAGCTGGCTGAAGAGGTTGAATCCTGCATGCCCGTAAATACTCCTTATATCTTGCCAGAGTTTACTGCCCCCTCAACCCAGTTGGCAGTGTAGTTGCTTTTCAGCTCTCGACTGTTGTAACAGTACTGTGCTAGCCTTAGTAGTGTTTTTTTCTTTTTACTTGTATCGTTAAATTCGGGACTAGATCCAGGACAGATGTGGATCTTGGAGGCTGGTGATTGCCGAGGCTGTGGGGGTAGGGATAACAGCTTCTTAGGAGTGACGACTTCCAGAGCAACGTGCCCGATAGTCACTCTATGTCCATGCACAAGCATCAACACCCAACGTCGAGGCTGCGGACTGGGGGCTGTCTGGAAGGGGCTTGGGGGGTTGTTATGGTTCGAGAGTCCCATAACAATTTGTTGTCATTTAGACAATCATTCTATCACCCAGTGACCCCTCCCCACCTGGGAAAGGGAATCGGGAAAGAACAAGGAAACCCGGGAGCTGAAGTATAAACAGATTTAATAGAATAAGATTAGATAATTAACATTAACAGCACTAAAGAACCAATATTGATCCCGACACCAATACAGAATATACAAAGATTATACTCAGCCAATTCTATCAGTAGGAAGCTGTGCACTCCCAGCAGCGGACGGCAAATGTCAGACACTGCGAGCGCTACGGCTTCAGGAGGAAGGGAAGGCCTCAGGGGTCCGGCACCAGGGCACGAAGTTCTCAGGATGGCAGCCATCGAGGGAGAGAGAGAACTTCGCAGCAAACTTTCTAATTTATAGTGACTGTGACGTTGATGGTATGAAATAATCCTGTTGGCCAGCTTGGGTCAAGTGCCCGGGTCTCGCTCCTCCTCATCCCTGCACCTGGCAAGCTCGAAAACACTGAGACCTTGAGACCCACACACCATAGCTGGCTGTAAAGTAAATATTTTCACAAATTCAGACAGTGGAGTCTTCTAAAAGTTCAGTTTTCCCAAGTATTAGAAGAGAAATTAGTCCTGTGTCGCTCAAACCAGGACAGGGGTTTTCTTGGAGCTGTCAGCAGAGTGCTGAGCGAAAAGGGTTAACGCAGTTCTTAGAGGTAGAAACAGAGCGGTAGGGAAGTGTTGGAAGTAGGTTTTGGTCCTATATACGCTGTTGCTGAGGAGATACAGCATCACTAAGGGAAATCTGAAAGTCTTGGATAGCCCCAGTGGATCAGAGCAGGTGATCCAGTGGGCACCATTGGGCTTCAAGCGACGCAGGCGAGGAGGGGAACTGGGAGAAGCGCGCTGCAGCTGTGCTCACTATTTCTAGCGGGATTTGCATTGGGATGTGCCTTGAGAGAGCACGTCCATGGCTCTGCAGTGCCTTCCTTGGGCCTGGGTGCTGCGGGAGGTCGAGTGTAAGAAGAGCCAGGCTTGTGGTCGTGGTGGGGGCAACGCCAGACGTCGCCCTCCTGGGAGGTCTGCGCTCTGCGGGAAGATCAGCCGTCCGCTGAGCTGCAGCCCTAACTTTGGATCCTCTTTTCTCCTTTTAGAAACGCCTCTGAGTTTGTCCCAGCTCTGCAGAGTTACGGTGAGGAAAGCCGCCGGGCAGCGAGCGCTGGAGAAGATTGCCAAGCTAAATATTCCTCCGCGATTAATCCAGTACCTGTCCTACAACTGACAGGGGCGAAGGTGGCCGGGAAGGACGATGTCTTTAGCTCCCGCAGTATGAAGTATCCGTCTCTTTCTCTTCTACCTCCCCTCAAGAAACTAATTGTAATTTAAGCAAACTGGTGTAAATAGTATTTATGAGGCAGCACTTCCTCTTCTCCATGGGCAAAGACAGGCTCAGGCAACATGTAGTGCCGGCTTGAAGTTGTAACCTCTCCTGGGGTGATCTGTTAGACTGTCACTGCGTTCGAGGCTGTAGGATTAATCTTGCCTAATTTTACCTGTCTCTGGCCTAAAGGCATCTCCGTATGATCTATCCAGGCTCCCTTTGCAGTCAGTGAAGAGAAATAGATACTTCTGGAGCATGATTCATCTGTCCTCTTTTAGATGCCCGTGCTGGGATGATACAGTATGCCTCGGGAGCGGCTGTCTCCGCTGACTGCAAAGGGATTTAGAGGTGATGCCCTCGGATATGAACATCTGTGTTTCTGCAGTGGGAGCGCTGAATCCCACCTCTGTGTTAATAACTCAAGTGACGACTGCCTAATGCCAAGGGACAAGGCTTGAGAGACCTGCATGCTCTAGAGCTGGAAGCAAATTAAGTCCCCAGCAAGCTCAGGACTAATTAGAGGCACTGCAACCGGTTACTGACTTTCCATGAACACCAGCGGGCTTTGGCTCAACACCAGCAGTGAGGACAAACTGCTGCCAGATCAGGGTTGACTTTGCCCATGCTCCTTCCTCACTGAAGGTGAGCCAGCTCTTACCGTCATGTTCCTCTAGGGTATCACCATGTCTAATTTTCAAGCCCAAGCAGGAAGCAGGTCTCTGCACGTCCAAGGCTGCTTCCCTCCAGATGGCTGGTCCCAAAGAATATTTTTCCACTTGCTCTGAGCCACTGTGGCCACTCTGTTGGTTTTATGTGCAATAAGTGGCAGAACCTGCTACCCGGTGGTGCTTGAAGTACGGCATCGGTGTTTCCCTTGTGTAGAGCTGCGCCAGATCCCTGTGGGGTATAACCCGCACAGGAAAGGCAATAGGAGGGCTGGGCTCTGCCTTGGGCTTTGAGATTTTTATTTTTTCCCCTCTGAGTTCCTCTCTCGATGCTGGAGCCTCTCTCAGAGCCAGCCCTGAGCCCGCGTGCTGCTGAGTGTTGTGCTCGAATCCTTCGGCTTCAGCAGGCACGACCGCAGCTTTGTCCTTCGGTGATTTTAAACCTTCAGGGTGACATTTGTATGAGCAGAGCCAAAATTGTCGTTACCTTCCAGATGAGACATTATGTGTTGTCTGAAGGCAGTAACCTACAGGATACGTGGTACCAAGAGCTCCCCGATGCCCCCATGGCAAGTCTTAGCACTGTGATGAGAAATTCCTCCTTTACATGACAGCAAATGTTACAAAATCCCCTGTCTAACGTGGCATCGAGCTAACTCGGGGCTCTCAACATCCTTCATGCTGTGAACTAAGGTTTGAGAGCAACCGGTCGCTTGCGTACTACCTGGGAGGTCTCACGCTCCCCCAGCCAGGACGGTGGGGCTCAGCCTCGGGACGGAGGGGGAGAATAGAATAAGCACAGGGTTAAAGAGCTGAGGTGGAACCGAATGCACTTTAATGGTGACCAGCAAATCCCTTTGTTGTTTACTTTTTGGTTAGGTTTGTTCCCCCCCCACCCCGCTTCATCATCGTCGTTTTTGTTTTGGTTTGGTTTTTTTCTGTGCCGTATCATATAAAACAGGACAGAAACATTTTTGAGATCCTGCTCTTCGGTGGGTTGTCTGTTTATAATTCTGATTTTTGTGTTTAAAGTATCAGAAATGTGAAATTGCCAAGAAGCTCAGGGAAGCCCTAGAGATGTTTATTGTGGGATTCATCCCTGTGATTGATAGGATAAAGGTTTTGTATTGTACCTTTCAAGAAAAGCTTTCTCTGCCCAACATGCATGTCCTTACAGATAATTATGTATTAGGAAAGTGCACCTTTTGGTAATTTGGGGTGAAAACCTTCCCTCTTGGTTCAAATTCAAATCCCTTGTTAGGTTGCTTTTTTAATATTGCCTCAGCTGGTGAAATAACGAAATGGTAAAGTGCAAATTTCCAATGTAAAAATGAAAGATTCCTCAAACAACTGAGAATAAAATGACAAGTTCCTATTTATTTCATCTTTATTTTTTCCCCTGTCTTTTAAGTCACCTCTCTGGTAGGTCCTAAAGTTTGGTTATTTTTTTTAAAATCTCTTTTAAGAGGTCCTGCTGATCAATTCATGCATCCAGGAGGGACCTCTTATTTGGTGGCGATAGCCAGACTCATTCAGTAGCAGTATTCTTAAGACATCCACTTGTTACAGCCATGTCTGGAGGCAAAGGTGTTCCAGAAAAGTCCTTTGAGAGCCAACGAGCTGGAAAACAACACCTGAGCCCTTCCCCGGTGCGCCGTGGTACTGAGGCAGGTGGCTGGATCATGCCATGACTGTTGATGACCAGACGGGTGTTTACTTGTGCATTTTTGGGTTTCCAAACTGCAAGTGAAAATCGAGATTGAGATTCTTTTTAGTCTTATATCCAACCCATCTGGCCCTCGGTTCTTTTAATCCTGCAGGAATTTCTCAGCTGGTTGTGAAGCATCTTCTCAGCTATTGCGTTTTACAGCTCAGAGTAAAGGCAAAGTAAGATGCCAAATTAAACTGATGTGATGTTTTGGCTTCCCTTAATATCTCAGACTGCACTTTTTGTGGCAGTTAGCAGTTACTGCGCGGGTAGCGGCATCATCTTTGCCACAGGTACAGTCTGGAGAGGCAGGAATCACTGCAGCCGTCTCAAATTAAGATGAAAGTTAGAAGCTTTGGAGATAGCATTGCCCTAAGAGGGGGACTGGGGGCTACACTGGGGGTCAAATTTGGATTATGGTCTCTCTTGGCCCATGAATAGCTGAGAGTACCTCCACTTACTAATATAAGAGGCCGGGGCAGGTCATCGGTGAGCCATCCCCAGCGCTCCGCTTCTGCAAACCCACCTTAGTGCGTCGCCCTGCTTGACGTGAGCCACAGAAGTGGACAACTCAGGATTGCCCACAAGACATCCCAGAGGCTGTGGACGCACTGTTCTGTATCCCGTGAAGCCGTACCCGGTTCTCATTGCACCACCGCATTGCAGGTATGGGTTGGGAAAGGCAGTTGTGGCTGCCCCCAAGAAATTCCTCCTCCGGTTATTTTTGCACTGGTTGTGTTTTCTTTCTTATGTGTATGAGAAAGAAGGTCTCAAGAGGACCTTCTCTTCTGGAAATTTCATGCATTTCACCTGGGTGATGTGCCCTCTGGCCATGTAGGGTTGACTTCTCTCAGTTATGGGTTAAAAAAACTTGGAGAGCCAAGCAATTCATGCTTAGTTTGTAGGGACTGGGTGCCTTTGCTGTTTGAGTGGCAGCCAAAGGTTTGTTAAGAGTTTGGGGATTGTTGGGAATGGAAGAGGCTGTCTGAATCATGGGTATTATTAAGTGAAACTCCTCGGCTGACTCTGCTTGGGTTACACCCTCTGCTTTATTTTTCTGTCAGGTTCTGGCTATTATTTGACTTCTTTTGCCCTCTAATCTGAGTGTCAAATCAGGGCATGAATCCAACGCAGACAAACCCAAACCCACCCCGCCAGTCCTGCTTTCATCCGTCCCCTTCCTGGGCTCCCCAATCTGCAAACCCAGTTGAGCATTTCGGGCCATTTCTCCTCTCTTGTGGGTTTCTCCTTCCTGTACCACCGGCTTTGCTCCGGGTCCAGCAGCATGGGGAGCGCTCCAGAATAACCCCACTGCTTCGGAGAAGCCCAGGTGAGAACAGGGCTTTGCTTTCATCTGTGAAAATCATCTTTCAGACAGTCAGCCTTGCTCCCGGGTGCTGCCGGTTGCTGCTGGCCGGGCTTCTTAAGATCGGCTTGCAAGCGGGAAGCTTGATGGTAGCAGCTTTTCTTCAACTATGTGAAGTTTGTCCAGAAAAAACAAGGTGTGACTGAAGCCAATGCCTTGGAAGAAAGCCTCACGGCGCTGAAGAATTAACTCCTTGTAACGCCAGCAGCCGTTACTTTCCCCGGACGAGGCGGAGAGGAGCCACCCTTCCCCTCCGCGCATGAAGGGAGGATTTGTGCCGTTGGTTGCAACTCTCCAAGTCTCGGCGTAAAGCAGCAGCGGAGAAGGGAAGACATCGAGCACAAACAGGGTTGTTTTGGGGTTTTTTTTAAATTTTTTAATATCTTCAGGGGACTTTGTACAAGAGACCAAACCCCAAGAGCTGCCCTAACCTTAGCAGCAGCAAACAAAGACCTCGGTGTCCTCTGGAAGGTGGCACCTGAAGATGAGTAATGCAGTGGTTGCATCACGTTTAGGGCAAGCATGAGCATGAAGTATCTGTTCTACCTCTTGATTTAAAAAAACCCCAACTCTAAATGCTGAAGACCTTGAGTACTTACCTGAGCTTTCACACACCCTGTTCATCACTTCCCTCCTTTCTTCGGGGGAACAAGCAATCTTGCAGACACTTGCAAGAAGATGGCGCCTGTCCCTTACGCTTGAGCGGGAGCAGATGTAAAGTGAGTTGGAGGGGTCTCTGCTGACTTGCAGTTGCTTGAGGTCCAGCCTTGGGCATCTCCCTGGCCTGGGGGTGGCCAGAACACCAATTGTTTTGAAATCGGGGTTTTTAAGGCCGAGGTGGTTATTTTCAAACTTAAAGCCAGCACCTAAATCCATGCTGAGGTAGCGAAGCATAAGGGATGGAAAAAAAACCCTACTGATTTTGTTAGGACCTCTGGAAACCTTGACTACTTCTGTGGGGCACCTTTAGGTTTGCCTGTACTGTTAGTTAACCCCGGGATCTCCTCCCTGCATGCCACCGGGGACAAAAACCTCACGTGTCCTGCAAAAAAACCCAAACCAACTCACTTTTTCACCCAACAGCGTAGATGCAGCTTGTGCTTCGGTAGGTGCCCTATAACCGTGATAACCTGAAGCTTCTCTGGGTTTAGGCACCAAGACACTGGGCTCAGGAAGTGTTGACCGCTGTTTGGAAAGAGTACAGCATGCTACGAAGATGCTATTTTTATTTATACCTGATTGTCTGATTTTTAATGGTTTCTAGCACGTCGTGACGGTAAGATTTGGGCAGATGCAAACGGGCTGGAGTGTTATTCGTGATTAAAATTCGCTCTGAAAGGTTTTATCTGTGCTTGACTGTGTTTCTTGCATAGATGGCTGTGGTCGGGGTGTGGGGTCTGTGTGGGAGCCCTGCCAGCTCCCCTCGCCTCGTCAGCCTCATCCCTAATTACAATGATGCTGCGGGCAGGCAGTGCGTGAGCCCATGGCTTTACAGACCTGTGCAACCAGCTGAAATTACCCTCCCAAGGATGAACCAGTCCTGGTTGGCCATGTCCAAAGAATTATAGTCAATGTCTCAATGTCCAAGTGGACACCAGTAATGAGTGGTGTCTCTCAAGGGTCTATATTGGGACCAATAACATTTGGATGACACCAAGCTGAGTGGTGCAGTTGATTTGCTAGAGGGAAGAGATGCCACCCAGAGGGACCTGGACAGGCTTAAGGAGTTGGCCTGTGCAAACCTCATGAAGCTCAACAAGGCCAAGTGCAAGGTCCTGCACCTGGGCCAATCCTCAGTATCAATAGAGATGACTAAGAAGACCCCTGTGGAGAAGGACTTGAGGGTACTGGTGGATGAAAAATTGGACATGACCCAGCAATGTGTGCTGGCAGCCCAGTGAGCCCCTGGCATCCTGGGCTGCATCCCCAGCAGAGTGGCCAGCAGGGCGAGGGAGGGGATTGTGCCCCTCTGCTGCGCTCTGCTCTGGGGAGACCCCCCTGCAGTGCTGCCTCCAGCTCGGGGGCCTCAGCACAGGAGAGACATGGACCTGGTGGAGCGGGGCCAGAGGAGGCCCCGGAGATGCTCTGAGGGCTGGAGCCCCTCTGCTGGGAGGACAGGCTGGGAGAGTTAGGGGGGTTCAGGCTGGAGAAGAGAAGGCTCTGGTGAGACCTTACTGTGACCTTTAAATATGTGAAGGGGCTTATAAGAAAGAAGGAGAGAGACTTTTTACCAAGACCTGTAGTGTTGGGACAAGGGACAACATTTTTAAACTCACAGAGGGAAGGTTTAAACTGGACATGAGGAAGAAATGTCTTCTGGCGAGGGTGGTGAGACACTGGCCCGGGTTGCCCAGAGAGGTGGTGGATGCCCCATCCCTGGAAACATTCCAGGTCAGGTTGGACGGGGCTCTGAGCAACCCGATCTGGTTGAAGATGTCCCTGCTCATGGCAGGAGGGTTGGACTAGATGGCCTTTAAAGGATCTTTCCCACCCAGACCGTTCCGTGATTCCATGTTCCTATAAAAATAGGCTTGTTTTTATAGTGGTCATAGGCTTTTAGCGATATGCTGGCTGAGATTTTGAAAGTACACTGAAATGATCACACACATACACACACACACACACACTCTCTCACACACCCCATGCCCCTAAAGAGTTTTAGTCCTTGTTTCCCAGGGATTCTTCCCATATCCAGCTGAAAGGTGGGGAGAAGGGCTTGGGCTGGAGAAGCCTCTTCCCCCCGGGCAGTTTGAGACAGGGTTGGGGGAAATCCCGAGTCCTGGATGAAAACGGAGGCTGGAAACAGCATCCTAAAGAAACTGGGAGGAAGGTGATGCTGTTTGAGGACAAAGGGACAATCCCTTTCTTCCCTAAGTGATGCTCTCCAGGTCTTTCTCATGGACCGGAGGAGCCGGTTGGGGTGGGGAAAAGGTGCCTGTGGGGTTTTGGGGAGGTGTTTTGGGGGAAATTGGCACCCATTTGCGATGAGAGCGTGGAAAGCTTCAAACTCTGCATGGATTCGTTGCAGCTGGGGTTGCGGGGAGCCTCTTCCCCCCGCGGTGCCGCTTGGCGGTGCTGCTCCCTCCCGGCAAGAGCAGCGAAACCTCCTCGGGGAGTGGGAAATATTTAACCGGCTGGGTCTGCACCAGCCATGTTTTCGCAGAAGAAAGACAAATCCTGGAAAAAAGCTTTGAAAAATCTGCTCCCCGAAACAAGCCCGGGCGGTTTTCCGTGGGTGGGTGGCAAAGGCATCACGGGTCACCCCCCCGAGCCAAGATGCTCTTTTATTCCAGCAAAGCTCTTAAATCTGCAAACACGGGCCTCGTTTCACCTGTATTTGGGTTTTCTTTCCCCCCTTATTCTGGATAAAAATAAATAGCAACAACAAATCACCTCCGGGAGATTCTGTTCCTACCTCCGGGCTTCAATTCTCTGCGTTGCAAAAAGCTTTTTTGCATTCCCCAGATCTGTCAGTAATAAAATTCCCTCTGATCTCAGCTCGGGGCGGGGGGATGGGATGCATTTTTAAGGAGGAAAACAGGAATTGAGGGGAAGTTGGGCAAACCCAGCCCGGGCGGGGGGAGATGGGGAGTGTGGGGCAGGTGGTGCCACCCTAGATGGGATGAAAATAGGGCAAAAAAATGGGGATGGAGGGACAGCAAAGCAGTTATTCATTTTGGCTTTGCTTGGGCTCACTTTTGGGGGGGGATATCTCCTTGCAAGGGCTGATTATGGGCTAGTGTGGATCAAAGTGGGAAATTAAAGTGGGGTTTTTTTAAGCTGTAAAGAAGGGAAGGCACTGGGCTCTAAAGCTGCTGAAATGGCGACGGGTGTTTTTTATTGTTTGTTTATCTCCGGGGGTGATTTATAGAGCTACAGCACCGTCCTCCTGCCTATCCCGGGGCAGAAAAGAGGGGAAAGGCCCCAAAATCTCCTCCGGCTGGGATGCGGGGGGCTGTGGTTACGTGGGGCTGCCGGCACGCCGGCGAGCGGGGCCACGTGCGTGGCGGCTGAGGTCATGGCGCTATTAATTTCCCGTTAAAAAAGCCCCGACGGCTCCGGCGCTGCAGGGATGGAAAAATGAAGCAGCTCCGATTGCGGCCGCTGCAGTTAACCCCTGCGGGGATGTCTGACTTTTTGGGCGGAGAGAGCCAAATCCCACGGTGCCAACCACAGACTCCAGCCCTTGAAGGTTGGTGGTGTCCACCTTGGCCACCCTATGGCTGCTGCAGGTCCTCATCCAGCGCCTGGGAGGCTCAGGGTCCCCTGAGACATCTGGGAAACCCTCCTGGCGCCTGCAAAGACCTCATCTGATTTAATCCCCCACCAGCCGGCCAGGCTGGAGCCACATCTGCCCACCCTTCGGTGCTGGAAACTCAGCCATCACTGAGCACCCGGGGGCCATCGGCTGGTTGCATTTCACCCTCAAACCCCCTCCCCACCTCCGGGGCTGAGGCTTGGGGCTTATTTTGGTAACTTGAACTTGGGAAACCCCTCGGCCGTGGAAAGGGGAGAGAGGAGCCTTGTGAAATGCCGCGGCAGCTGGGGGCTCCCGGTGTCCCCATGAGGAGCCCCAAGCATCTTCGCAAAATCCCTCGGGGCTTTACGTTGAGCCTTGGGAATGCCGGTGAAGCGAGATGGGGGTGCCGGGGAGGTTCCCCCCCACTCCTTGCAGCTGGGCACAGGGCTCATCTCATGCCTCAACAACCTACCTGGCCTTTACAGAGCATGGGGGATCCTGTCCTGGTCCCCTGTCTTGGTCACATTTGTCCCCATCTCCTGGTTGTTTTGGTCCCCTCTTCTTGTCCCACTTGTCTCCTGCTCCCACTTATCCCCAGCCCAAAGACTTGTCCTTGTCTTCTGGTCCCACTTGTCCTTATCCCCTGGTCCCACTGGTCCCTTCTCCTGGTCCAACTTGTCTCCATCTCTTGGTCCCATTTGTTCCACCTTTTGGTCGCATTTTTCCCCCCTCCTGGTTCTTGTCCCCATCTCCCGGTCCCATCTCTTGGTCATGCTTATCCCCAACTCCCAGTCTCATTTATTTCCCTCTCCTGGTCCTGTTGGTCTCCTGGTACCATTTTCCCCCTCTCCTCCTACTGATATCCCCAGCCCTGTCCTGCTTGTCCCCTCACCTTGTCCCCTCCCCGGCCCTGCTCTCCAGGGCAGCAGAGGCAGTTTTGGTGCAGACCCGGCAGGATTCAGTGCAGACTTTTGGGGCCAGAGCCTTTCCCCACTGGGGGAAGCCCAACGCAGCCCCTGAGCCCCCTCACTGGATGTCCTGGCGAGCGCAGACGAGAGGGTAACGCGATTTGGGCCTGGCTGAGAGCTGAGTCCCAGGAAACTCGTGTCACGCAAAGCAGCTCAGTGCCTTGGATGCTGTTGGGCATCCGCATCGTGGTGGTACCCGGAGTCCCACATGGGACAGAGGAGATAATATCAAAGAAAAATGAGCTAAAACCAAACACTTCGGTCCCAAAATCAGGCACTTTGCCCCAAAGCAATTCCCCATCTGGTGCAACCTCAGGCTCAGTGCTGGATCTGGCACCAAATTGCTCCATTCAGCATCATCTTGGCCATCCCCGGGCACCGTTGCCCATCCTGCCCCATTTCCTGTGCCTGATCATGTTATGTGTTTGTTTTTTTTTAATTTCTCCCCCATGCAGTGATTTCTCCTTTCACAAATGACCTGAAAGTGGAAAACCAGTGAGAAAAAGCACTTTAAAACAGGTTTAAAAACACCCCTGAGAAACAAAACCGTTTTCTGCCAAACTAAATATTGGAAAGATGTATTTGCAAAGGGTGTTTTTCTTTTTTTAGTTTTGATTAGTTATTTATTCCCCTGCGCAGAACCCGGCTTGCTGCATCCCAACCGCGCTCTCCTCCACGGCATCCCCTAACCCCTCTCCCCACCAACCCCGCTTCAAAAATCCTTTTTCCCCACTTTTTTTTGAATGGCAGATGGATGTCGAGGGGCCTCCCCTTCCCCGGGCAGCGACATTTCCCAGGCAATACGTCATGTTTGCTTAAGAGCAGAGTTATTGCCGGGGAGGAGGCAGGGAGCCGTGGCCCCAGGGGGGCGGCGGGAGGGGGGAAAAAATGGGGAAAATGGGGAAAAAAATCCTGCCCTTCTTTTCAGCGTCCTTTGGGAGGGTTTAGAAAAGCTCCATGGTCCCTCTTAGAGGGGTCTCAGTGTTGTTTCCCCAATGTTTAATTGATGTGTTTTTAAAGCCCAGTCGTTGAAATGTTATTAAAATGTCTCATTTTACTAAAATAAAAGGGAATGGGGAGAATTTGGGACCAATTCAGCAGCACTGCAGCAGAAGCATCTCTGATCCCCCACGATGGCTGATGCTTGGGGGAAGGTTCATGAGCTGCTTTTCTTCAAAAAAGCATCCTTTTTAGAGAAAAACAGTGTCCAGGTGAAGCAGAACCATGAGTGGGGAGAGGGGAGTGATGGGGGGGTTACGGCCGGGCCCCTGTTTTTGGTTGGTGCTGATGCTGGAGCTCTCGGTGGGTTTTTGTTGGAAAGGTTGGAGGAAAATACATGGAAAGGTGGTGGCAGATTTTTTGCCGGTAGTGGAGATGGGATCGGCTGCTGGAGTCTGAATCCAGGAGATCCTCCAGGCCCCATCCTGCAGGAACCTTCATGGGCCATTCTAGATGATCTCTACATCCCATCCTAGATGAAGCCCCAGGTCCCATCCCAGCCTATCCCCCAGGTCCCAACCCAGGTGATCCCCAACATAAGTGGTCCCTCATCTTCCACCCCATGTGGCCTGGCCCATCAGGTCTCATCTTAGATGATCTCCCAGATCTCAGCCTAGATGATCCCCCACGTCCAATTGCAGGTGATCCTCCAAGCCCCATCCTGAGTAATCCCCAGTATGTCATCCCAGGGGACACCTTTCCCCCGCTCCAGGTCCCATTTTAGTTGATCCCTCAGGTCTTTTCCCAAGGGATCTCCCAGGCTTCATCTGAGATAACCCCCCAAGCTCCATCGTAGATAGTACCCCCACATCCCATCCCAGGTGACAAGACCCCAGGTCCCATCTTAGATGACCCTCAGGTCTTATCCTGAGGGATCCCCCAGGTCCCACCCTAGATTATCCGCCAGGACCCATCCCAGGTGATTCCCACCCCAGGTCCCACACCGTGATCTTCATCCCCAGGTGCAGGGGACCATCCTGATCAGGTTTTGGGNGCCCAGTCTCTCTTCCTTGGTACCCCATGGTGTTCCCTTTCCACCCTGCAGGGACTACTCCACCTCCCAGGCACTGAGTGCATCACCAGTACCCGTCCAATTAATTTAATTGCTAATCAATGCCCAATTCAAACCTCCCTGTGAGTCATGGATCTGCCCCGCATGGGGCAGTGTGCAAGTTCCAGGATGGATCCTGCAGGCCCCATCAACTCCTTCACCTCTGGCGGGACAATTTGGACCTCGAAAGCTGGATTTGGGAAGCAAAATCCCCTCCTTTGGCAAAGCTGAAGCCAACAAGACCCTCCCATCCATCTGTCTGTCCATCCTGAGTGATGCTGGTGGAAACCTTCCCTCTGTCCTCCCGAGCATCAAATTGAGGGAGACATGGGCAAAAGCACAGATAAACTTTCTTCTCCGGCCCAGTGCCGCTGCTGATGGGTCTATTTCTGGCCGGGGTCCAACCTCCGGCTAAAGACCGTTGTTAAGAAAATAAACAGCTCAGGATAAGTGGCGTGAAAAAATACTCCAATAATTAAACAACCCCAGAATAGAAGGAGAAAAGGTCAAGCCTAAAAATACAGGGTACGGTTTTGCGCTGAAACGTGGCATTAATAAATAATCGTGGTTTTGGGAAGGTCTAATTTTAGCCACTCGGGTACAATAGCCTGGTGTGACCCCTTCGCTTGTCTTGATCTTGCTGGATTTGGGGCTTTTTTAAAATATTTTTTTGCCTGGCTTTGCCCTGCCCTTGTCCCCCTGCAGCGCTGCAGGCAGGTTGGTTGCGCGAGCAAGAGGGCAGCACGTGGTGAAGGCGCTGGGTGCTGGGCTGGGGGCCGTGCCTGGGGTGGAGCGAGCGTGGGCGTGCTCAGCCCCGCTGGCCGGCATGCAGGTACCTGCCCGGTTTTCCCAGCGTCGGGAAAAACAACCGGGATTGCCAAAGATCCCGGCCCCAGGGATGGGCTGGAGGTGGGGGGTGAAGTCCTTGTGGTGGCCTGAACATCCCCAGAGCCACGATGTCCCTTGTGAAACAGCTGTGCCCTGCTCATGCCCGTTTGCTCGTTAGTGACTGAGCATTAATAAGACCCATTATAATTAATTTTCCTTCAAACCCCTCCATGTAGGGAATCACCCTAGCCCGGGGCGGGAGGGCTGCTGCAATTGGGTTTCACCTTCTTTGCGGGGAAACTGAGTCACGGGGAACATGACGGGGTGGATTACGGCCAGGAAAGGTGAATCCCGCTCTACTTATCTATGGGATGAGGATTAGGGCTAAATCCAGCTGCCCACTCTCCTCTTGGCTTGGGGAGGAGAAAAGCCCCCCCCCAACACCCTGGGCATGCAGATGGCAGACCGCAAAAGTGATGAGGATTTGGGGTAGGGATGGCCACAACCTCGGGGGCTGTGGCTGGAGGGTGCCCAACNGCTGCCCACTCTCCTCTTGGCTTGGGGAGGAGAAAAGCCCCCCCCCCAACACACTGGGCATGCAGATGGCAGACCCCAAAAGTGATGAGGATTTGGGGTAGGCATGGCCACAACCCCGGGGGCTGCGGCTGGAGGGTGCCCAACACACACAAGGGGCATTTTTCCAGCTTGTAGGGAAGAAGAATGGGGGGAAAGAGGACGGGGGTGATGCGGGGCTTGACCTTGGCTGGGATACACCGATGTCGGTGATTTGGGGGTGTTGTTTTTTAGTAGGGACCCCAAAGAGAAGCTGAAGGAAGCACTGGCAGCCATGGGGGGGACATTTCTTTATTGGACTCAGCGTGATGCCGGGGGACATGTGGTGGCCACCGGCACCTCTACGGACGTGAGAGGTGCGTCTCATGGTGGGGGCAGCAGGGAGGGAACCCGCCATATCCATCTGCAACCCAAGCCCCATCCTGCCAGGTGGGACGCCCGCATCCAACGCAGACACTGGCTGGTGATGCTCCCAGTGGGATAAAAGAGGATTTTCCCAGCCTGGGACGGTGGAGAGAAGGCGGTAGGGGATGGAGGGGCTGGGGGACCACCACAACCTCTGTTCCCTATGAAGAAATTAAAGAAAAATTACCAAAAAAAAAAAAAAAGCACCGTGAACATATATTTTTCCAACTGCCAGCAAGAGTTGCAGAGCAGGAGGTGGTTGGAATAGGGGAGATGCAAGATTTGGGGTGGCTGTTGCAATGGGTGGGGTGGACCCCATGATCTGGGACTTCCCGTACACATGGGGTTGGGCGCAAAGCTGCATCCCAGCGAGTTACCTGCAGGACGGGGTTGGAGGTGGGTAGTGGGGGGTTCACTTCTCCGTCATCATCCTCACAAACTCCTCGTAGTTGACCTGCCCGTCGTTGTTGCAGTCGGCCTCCTTGATCATCTCGTCCACCTCCTCGTCCGTCAGCTTCTCACCCAGGTTGGTCATGACGTGCCGCAGCTCCGCCGCGCTGATGTAGCCATTGCCATCCTTATCAAAGACACGGAAAGCCTCGCGGATCTCCTCCTCGCTGTCCGTGTCCCTCATCTTCCTCGCCATCAGCGAGAGGAACTCGGGGAAATCGACGGTGCCGCTGCCGTCGGCATCCACCTCCCCCACCATGTCCTGCAGCTCCGCTTCGGTGGGGTTTTGCCCCAACGAGCGCATGACGGTGCCCAACTCCTTCGTGGTGATACAACCATCTCCATCCCGGTCAAAAAGGGAAAAAGCCTCCTTGAATTCGGCGATCTGCTCCTCCGACAGCCGCTCGGCCATGGCGTTCTCCGCTCGCACGCGGCTCTGCCCCGGCACGCCGTGGCGCCGACAGGGAGGTGTGGATGGAGCCTCCTCCCTCCAACGTGCCTCTCCCCAGAGGAGGAGGAGGAGGAGGAGGAGGAGGCAGGAGCTGGTGCACGCGGGAGAGGCAGAGCCACGGGTTCAGCTGGACCCCGGTGGAATGGGCAGGGCGGTTTCGGGGTGCTGGAGAAGGGTGACCGCCAGTCCCCTTGGGCCACCCCGGCTGCTGTCCCGCTTGCTCTGCCGGTGGCATTTCGTGGCCCGGCTCCTAACGAACCCCTTAATTAAAGGATTTGCACTGTGGCTTGCAGTAAAGCGGTGGTTTCGGGGAGAGGCGGGGTGCTGGTGGAAGGAGGGTGATGCACACTGTTTTTGGCTATTTTAAGTCAATTTTGGTGGGGTTTGGAGCTGTGCAAAGCCCTCCAGCCCTGAATGGGGGAGCTGAGAGGGGACCCCCCAGTCTCCCCAGCCCCAGGGCCACCCCGGTGATACTGGTAGCATGTCAAACCTGCCGAGGGAGGGTTCCCTTGTGCAGGTCCAGGCAGAGCCTGGCTGCCTGGAGCTGATGTGCTCCGCGCTGACGGAGACCTGAATCAGCAGTGATGCCTCTTCCGGGCTCCCCGAGAACGTCCCCACAGCCCCCGGGGCAGCTGACGTGGTCGTGCATCAGGTGAGAGGTGTCATGAGTCCTCCCTGGTTAGTCAGGGGTTAACCCCGGGGCTGAGTGAGGGTTAACTGCGTGGTAGTGGCCTGCTTTCATTTTTACTCATCCTTCACAGAAGGGAGTACAGCAGGGTTGAGAGGCAAATGACAATGAGGGCTATTTCTCTGTCCATCTGCCCATCCATCCATCCATCCATCCATCTATTTATCTGTTCATCCATTCATGCATGTATCCATCCATCCATCCACCCACCCACCCACCCATCCATGTGTCCATCCATAAACCTAACCATGTTATCATCCATCCACCTACCCATCTATCCATCCATTCATCCCACCAACCAGCCATCCACCTAACCACCCAACCGTTCATCTGTATGACCATCTATCTGCCTAACCATGTTATCATCCATCCATCCATTCATCCATCCACTCATCTATCCATCTGTCCATCCATCCCACCAACCAATCATCCACCCAGTCACCCACCCAGCCATCCATAAGTCCATCTATCTGCCTAACCATGTTATCATCCATCCATCCACCCATCCATCCATCCATCCATCTCACCAACCAGCCATCCACCCAGCCATCCATCTATGTGTGCATACATCCAGTTGCCCAACCGTCCATCCAGTCACCCAACTGTCCATCCAGTCAACTATCCATCCATCCATCCCTCCAACTATGCATCTGTCCATCCATCCATGCATTCACATTACCATCTATCTACCTGTCCCTCCAACCATCCAGCCCTCTTTCCTATGCACCCATAACAGCCAAGCGACCTTCACCAGCTGGGTCAAAGAGCTAATGGACCAGATGATCAGCCACAAGCAAAAGATAGTTTGACTTTCTTGGCTACAAGAAAATGGTACCAG
The DNA here is from genome assembly GCA_008711295.1 of Anarhynchus alexandrinus. Lineage (NCBI taxonomy): Eukaryota > Metazoa > Chordata > Aves > Charadriiformes > Charadriidae > Anarhynchus > Anarhynchus alexandrinus. Next base: position 87,919 of record VUYV01000704.1, on the reverse strand, counting down.
CTTGTCCCAGTTTAACCCAATAAGGAATTAGAGCTGTGGGATTTGCAGGAAGGCCACAAAACAGAAGCCAACTCGTGGGATGATTGAGGAACGCACAGGAAATGGGGCCTCCAGGTGGGACAAAGTCTGGGAGGGGACCACAGCCTTGAGGAAAAACTCATCTGGAAAAAACTCTGGGCATGTAAAACACTGCAGTTGCAGGGAGAAATCGGCCGAGCCGTGTTAGGAACCTGTCTGGCGAGAGGCACGGCACTACTTGCCCCACGAGCATGTTTCGGGGAGGGGAGGTCCTGGCAGCTCCTCTTGTGCAACGAGCTGCTCCCTAATTGTCTGTCTAATTGCCCGCGCTTGCTGTTCTGCTCCAGATTTAATAAGATCGAATCAAAATTGCTGTGAAAAAGCCCCGGGCAGCCAAGCAAGGAGCCAAGAGGAGGAGGAGCTGGCTTGAACCCAGCTGGGAGAAGCAAACACCAACAGACAACCGGGTGTTTTCAAAGCCCTGGAGGATTAAGGTACCTGTGGAGAGAGTTTTTGAGTTTCCAAAATGAAGGTGGGCTGGGTGGGGGGACCCTGGGTCACTTCGCTAAGGAGGAAGAGGTTTCTCCATCCTGGGTGTCCTTTGGTGCTAAGTGAAGCTGGAAGCTGCTGGGGCTTTTGTTTCCCCATCACCTCCCCACTGGCATCACCCATCACCTTCCCACCACCAGCACCCATGATCTCCCCATCACGAGCACCTATCACCTCCCCATGACGAGTACCCATTGTCGGCTCCCATGACCTCTGCATGACCAGCACCCATTGCCTCCCCATCACCTCCCCATGACCAGCACCCATCACCTCCTCATTACCTCCCCATGACCAGCACCCATTGTCAGCACCTGTGACCTCCCCATCACCATCACCCATCACATCCCCATCGCCTCCCCATCACCAGCACCCATTGCCTCCCACCTTTCCAGAAGTCTTTGGGAGAAGGTCAAGACAGCCCTTGATTTTGAATGTGCTTAACTGCACCCTCATTAGCATGGCAGTATAATTAACCTAATAAAACTTCCTGCTGGCCTATAAAATCCTGTGGTTTATGGTGGAGTCCTATTTATGGCATCCAAGATGGACCGTGGGGTGGGTCGGGAAAGCGGCAAGGCCACCACGGTGGGAGGCAGGAGCACGCAGCCACTGGCTGATGAGTATTTTGGCAGCCGGTTTCCCCAGGATGTCTCCAAAAGGAGCTGGAGGGGATGATGCTTTGAAAAGGGAGGGTGCAGGCGGCCAATGTTAAAGCTTCTCACGGTGGAGTGGGGCCAGAGGAGGCCACCGAGATGTTGTGAGGGCTGGAGCCCCTCTGCTGGGAGGACAGGCTGGGAGAGTTGGGGGAGTTCAGCCTGGAGAGGAGAAGGCTCTGGGGAGACCTTAGAGCCCCTTCCAGTCCCTAAAGGTGCTCCAGGAGAGCTGGGGAGGGACTCCTGATCAGGGAGGGGAGCGATGGGATGAGGGGGAACAGTTTTAAACTGAAAGAGTGGAAAATTTAGATGAGATATTAGGAAGAAATTTTTCACTCAGGGTGGTGAGTCCCTGGCCCAGGCTGCCCAGAGAAGCTGCGGCTGCCCCATCGCTGGAGGTGTTCAAGGCCAGGTTGGATGGGGCTTGGAGCAACCTGGGCTGGTGGGAGGTGTCCCTGCCCATGGCAGGGGGGTTGGAACTAGACGATCTTCAAGGTCCCTTCCAACCAAAACCAGTCTGTGATTCTATGGTTTCCCAGGTGGCATTGCCCCGCTCAACCTCAGTGTCTGACTTTGAGCAGTCTGATCCAGGTAACGAGTTAAAAAAACCCCAAACCAGATGGCTTGAAAGCACCCAGTTGGTTTACCCTGAGACTGCGTGGCTCCTAACGCAAGCCCAGATGTAAGCAGATGTGTGCAGCGACGTCTGGGTTTGCATTTCCAGACAAGGCGGCGGGGAGGGGCAGGGGGGTAGGCTGACGAATTCGTGGAAAAAGAGAAAGTTGGAGGCGGAGAGGGAAACCGCTTCGGCGGGGAAACCTTCTGTGGGGCCCCGTGCCCAGACGCGCCGAGGCTGGCCGGTCCCGCGAGCGTCTGTGGGGATGGGGAGGAACCTCCGCAAAGCCCGACACAAATTGCATTGGGGTTTAATGTGGAAAACGGGATTTTGGAGAGGTTGAGCTTGGGCGTGATGCCACAACGGCTGCGGGGGTCTCCTGGGGATGACAAGAGGCTGGGTGTAAAATTTGGTGGCTTGTGTTTTATTTCAGGCATCGTTTTAACGGAGGTTTCCAAAGCCAAGAGTGAACCGCGGGGTCTGCAGGGCAGCTCCGAAAGTCAGGCTTTTCGAGCCCAAGCGAAGAGACTCCGGTCCCATTTTTGGGCTGGCCAGACGTCACCGCAGCAGAGGAGGGAGACTGGGATCGGGGTGGTGGGGAGATGCTCAGAAGAAGGACGTGCTGTGCTCTGAACCAGGTCTCACCTGTAAACCAGGTGTTGGCTCCGCTCTGCACGTAGCACCCAAGCTGGGTGGATCCCCGGAGGTAAATATGGGGCCGGGGAGCTGCTTACCGAAGGTGGAGGTGTCCACGTGTCCGCTGGGCACAGACACCTTCCCTTTCCCTGGCCCTGATGGGGATGTCACTATGGCCAGGGTGGCCAAGGACGTAGGGGCTCAGCAGGGCTCGAAGACACAGCGCTGGCCCAAGTCCCCCCTTTGCCCTCGGGTATTTCACCCTGTTGAGTTCCAGGGTCCCCCCCTATGTGGGCTGGGGGGTCTTGGCTCAGCAGTCGAGAGGCGCAGGCGAGGAGAGGGCTGGCTGGGACCCGATGGAGCTCAGCACAGGAGGAAAGCGGGACAGCGCGGCTTGTTTAGTCTAGCAAAGCCAGGGCGGTCTGCACATTCCTCCCGGAGGGACAGAGCGGGGATAGGAACCACCAGGAGTCAGGGGTGGGGGGAATTTGCTTTTAAAGGGAAATTAAGTTCTTGGATAATTTGCTGACTGTTGGCTACAGGACGAGGAGACGAAGGTTCAGCCCCAGCCTGACGCGTGGGAGGATAAGCAGGCTCTCTGCGGGATTTCCTCTCTGTTGAGGATGAGCTGCATGCCCCGACAGCTCATTAATGGCTGTTTTTTTTTTTTTTTAATGGCAAAAGGAGCCTTTTTTCCAGTTTTCTCCCTGCTTGGCAAGGGCTGAGCCTCCTCCGGATCAAAATGCAGCTTCCCAGGTCAGAGCTCAGCTGCAAACCCCGTCCCTGCGAACCCAGCTGTGCCTTCCCTCGCAGCGGGGACCAGGGAGCGCAGCAGGGGGGGACCCAGCTCGAGGGAGCTGGCCCGGAGCCGCGGCCGCCGTGCCCAGATACCCCCCTACATGGTCAGGCCGCAGCTTTTCGGGAGGGCTGCGGAGACCTGACGGTTTCGTCACGCTGCTGCAAACTCCTGCTGCCCCAGGGGAAGCCGCCCTGGCAGAGGGGACTCTGCCCAGCGGGGTCCCCCTTCCGCTCAAGGCTGCTTCTGAAGGTTCCTCTAGGAGAGGATTTCTGAATATTTGCTAAATGTGGAGCCTTTTGCTTCTGTGGGGTGGTTGCTTTTCTGTAGGAAGGAGGTTTCAGCACCTCAGGAGGATAAGGAATATCACCACTGCTCCCTTTTCCCCCAGAAATGGAGGAGAGTGATGCAAGCGCTGGGGTGAGTCACGCAGCTGTGCCCTGTTTTACAACGACCGTTGGAGACAAGGGCGGTGGCTGCTGCCGGGTCCCAACGCCGCCCATGGGGCTGTAAACCACCGGCTCGTGCCCTGCCCGGCCGCAGTGCCACAAAGAGGAACCATGACAGAAAAAAAAAAACGTTTGAATAAAGCCACGGTTTCCTCCTGCAAGCTGCAGCCCCACGCCCCGCGTGTGCGGCGGCCGGCCGGCTGCGTGCGCCTGGGCAAGCGCAGATACGCGCTTACCTGCTGCCGCACGGCACGAGCACGTCCCTCCCAGGCAGCGACTCAGACGAGGCAGGCAAGAGGCTGTCAGGAATTTAGTTTTATTTGGCACTCGGAACTGTACAATACATTTACAGAGAACCACACGTTTGAGTTTATGTACACCCTCTTCCCATTTCCACCATTACTGGCCAAACATGTGACAGGCAATAACCCTTTACATGCGAGTTACGGCGCTTCAAGCGCAGATTTCGGGGAACACTTGAGGACGGGTGTCGTGGGATCGCTGTCCTCACCCCATCATCACCACTCGAATGACAGGAGCAACCCGTTGGCTTTGCTCAAAGCTGTCACCGCTTTGCTTCCTACAGCGCTTTGCAGCGCAGTGACCAAGCTGGCATCTCTCACACGAATCTTTGGACCGCTAGAACATGGCAGTGTCGCCATTACGAGTATATACAACCACTATCTCTTTCTGTCCTTACACCTCAACAGCTTCAAAAACGCTTTCTTTTCTCTACCTTTCTACCACATGCAATAACCCCTTGGTCGCCTCCAGTCCTGCCTCCCAGCGGAAGGCGTTTCATTTCCAAAAGGCAACAGTAACACGAAAATCTACCTTCACTCCCTGCTACTCCCCTCTAGCCGCTGCTCCTCTTCCCTCCCCAAACCCTTTACACAACGTGCCTAAAACCTTCCTAAACCCCGCTAGCAACGCAGTTCTCTTACAGCAGTCCGGAGCGCACACAAGCCGTTTCCGTGGCTCGTCGTAACGGGGCACGTCGAGCGTCTTCCTCCCGGCCTCCGGCTTGCCTGCGCTCCGCAGCACTGTGGAGTGACGTGAGAAACAGTATGTACACGCACACCTCGGAGCGAGAAGGATCAAGTACTTGAAAGGAAATGCCAAGTCTGAACCAACAACGACAACGATGAAATAAAAAAAGTAAAAAAACAAACAAACAAACAGAAAACCAAAGAAAACCAAAAAAAACCCCAAAGTTGAAACAAAACAACTAAAAAAATTAAATATCTGGCAGGTTACAAGAGTGAAAATGAGGAATGTACAAAGGAGACACTAAGATAAAAGATTCCAGTAGGTAAATGAAGAACCTGTTGAATCTGGGGTCTGTTTTTTGTTTTGTTTTTTTTCTTTTTTCTTTTCCTTCTTTTTTTAACATGAAAAGTTGCCTGGATTATGGTAACCATACATTGTGCTCTACAAGAGAAGAAGAAAACGTGAATTCAGGTTTTGAGTCTCGCGGTGCTTATCCAAACCCCCTGTCAAGGAAGGTGCTGCCACGCTCCCGGTGACGGCCCAAACTTCTGCTTTAAGCTTTACTGGTTTCCAGCCTCAAACACCGCGTGTGGAAATCTTTCAGAAACCAACGCGTGCTCTTCAAACCCGTCCCAAGCACTCAAAAGCACGAGGGCTTCCGAATCGCTCACTCACAGTACTAAAAAACAGGTTGAAAATGGCCACGTTTGTAAAAACAGACTCCAGCTCAACAGCGTTAACTGTATACCAGTAGCTGCCATTGCAACATAAAAAACCAAAACAACGTTCTGTTCAGTAGAGTTTACCCAATCATGCTCACATTACAAGAAAAATGTACACGTTATTTATAAATAAACAGTCTTGCACCAGAACATTGCTGGGCTCCTCTTTACACCAGCGTTTCTTTCCGCTTGCCACTTAGCTGCTTTTCCCTCGTTTTCCTGTGCCCAGACAGCGTTCGGTGGGTTTTCGCGCCCTTGGCTTCCTCCGAGTCCAGGATGGAGCCGCACTCAGATGCGCTTTCGTCTAACTCCATCTCGGTTATGCCAGACATGGCAGACTGCCTCTTCTGGGCTTTGATGTTGGGAGCGGAGGGGTTGTTCTCCTCCGCCTCTTCGCTCAGCTCCGGCAGCTCCTTCAGCTCTGCTGCGGCAGCAGTCCGCTGGAAGGGAGCGATGGCGGTTCGGATACAATTAACCCACTGTTGCTTGTGGAAGACATCGTTGGCCTGCAGCGTGTGGGACTGGCCCGGGGAAGGATCTTGGAAACGAACTCGGAAGATATTTTTAGCTGAAGATAAACATAGGAAAAAGCAGATCAGTTCCTAGCTCAATATTTAGAGATTCCATTGCTAGACAAGCGACCTGGACTGCCCTGCTCTGCTTCACGAAAAGCTTTCAAAACCCTACCAAAAAACCCCAAACTAAACCCCCCAATCCAGCACAGCCATGTTGAAATAGATTTTTTTTTCTCATCTGAGCACCAGCGGCAAAGTTCATGGCCACCAAATATAAAACTGCAAAGCCCAGCAGCAACAGTCTAAAGGTGGATGTTAACACAGATCATGTGTCTGCTGTCCTAAAGGAACCTCAGGGATCTATGCCCAGGTGTCATCTCTCCTCACCAACAGATTCCCATGCAGATGAGTTGGTTTGGTCCGTACCTTTATCAGAATTGCCAAAAGCTCCTCGGAAGGATCCTCCCATTTTCACATCGCCATCCTGCAGGTCTTCGAGGAGCAGCTCCTGAACGGGGATGGGCTGCCTGTACACTTGGTAGGCCTGACGCTCATTGCGGGTGACGGGCCGGGTCAAAACCAGGATGTCTTGGAAGAGGAAGACGTAGAGTTTCTGAAAGGGAAAACACGTTTGAATATAAGCAAATACGTACTCCACATTCAAAGCAGTTACACATCCTCTGGGATTCAAGGCCACGTTATCTGAAGTTTCGCTCACATTAACTTTCCGACAGTTTCCTGTTACAGCAACATAGGGCCCTGGCAGTGGTGGCACAGACCACACTTACATCAACAGGTTTATTGTTTTAATGACCCTTAAAAAGTGAATTATGATTTACAGGTGGCAAGAACAGGCTGATTAGAAGCAATATCTTTTCTGACAATACAAAAATCCTTCGTGTATACAGAAGTGTAGTGGCTGAACTAAACAAAAAAACCCTCAGCCAACCAAAAAAAAATAATAAGGAAACCAGAAAGAGATTTGATGTTTAAAACCGAGGTTACTCCTGCAAGCCAGAACAAAAGGCAGTAAACCCTTGAGTAGAGCAGGGTCTTCCTGCGCTGCTGCAGTGAGAGACCAACTTCTGGCAGCTCAGCTCAAAGGCAAACAGGCTTTCGCAGGAACACTTTTGTTTGGAAGAGCCGTGTGCCAGCGCTCATAATGGGGAATGTCAGAGCACCTGAAAGTAAACAGCCGGCAGGAAATCCCTTTTGATGGAGTGCTTGGGCACAGAGAACACTTTCTATGGTAATTCTTTGCTAATTATTTTCCAGCTTCTGAAGGCCAATTGTAAAGCTTTCAGCAGGAAACTTTCCCTTACACCCTGCAACGCAGACTGCCATCAGGTGCCTTCTCTTCTGCTTTTTAAACGTAGCTAATTGTCTAAACTAACCCTAACGATGGAAGGGCTCCTGGTCCTGCTACGACAGAAAAAGGGTTTTGACTGCCTCCGAGGGAAGGTTTTCAAACTTGAGAATTAATTACCCTGAACACGAGGGACTTACATGTCCATTTTTATTCTTCAGCTCCCCATGGCACAGTAAAGCTTTGCTGCCTTCAATCCTCGGGTCCTTCTGCTTCTCATCCAGGTACTCCAGCTTGTCAATGTAATACTGGCACTCTGACTCCCCCTTCTTCAGGTTGATATCAGAGAGGACTCCTTGGATTATAGTTATCTATAAAACAAAACATTTGCAAATTATTAAATAGTGACCTTTGCTTGTATATCTTCCCTTTAAGTGTTACTTAAGAACACCAGATGATGGAACCCATGTGGGCTGATCTCTCATTTGCTTTGACAAAGGGTTACAGTCACAGATTTGTGTCCACCAAGAAAACCACCCCAGGAAACGGCTGAGGGTTTAAGAAAGCTTTCTGGAGCTCCAGAATGACATGCTTATGCCAGAACAATGATCACAAAACCACTATTACTTACGGCTTCTTCCAGAATCTGGATATCGGGATGGTCTTTGGGAGTGTGCCTCAGGATCTCTTTTAGGAGCAGTGGGTATTTGACCAGCCGACTTCGAGGAATGTCCAAGAAGCTCCAAAGGTCTAGCTTGCGGCTGAAAGGAGACTCAAGGCAGCGCTGAAGGAAGTCCTGCACTCTCCGGTCCTGCTTCTTCTGATCCAGAAGTGCTTTGGCTGCCAGCTGATTGCTACAGTAACCTTTGTAGGCATGGAGTCGCGGTAACTGCAGGGGAACAGAACAATATTCAGGACTCAAATTCCGAGTAGGAAGAGCAAATCACATTAATGTGTCAAACTCAGGGAGTTCTACTTCCCTCACTGCCATACTTTGCCCAATAAAAAAACTTAACAGACTATCTTGTATATGTAGCTAGTCTTTTGTGAGGAGAACAAGGGCGTCCTTCGTGCAATGCCTTTGAAGTTCAGATGTTTGAGATTAACAGCGATAACACTATTGAAATCGCATCAGTGACAAACAGTCCAGAAGATATAGACATTTCAAACATAAATCAGCAAGTAATTGCAGTCACACTAGTGTAAGTCTCCAGGGTGAAACCGTGGCCCATTACGGCTGACAGAGTCCCATTGTTTTCAGTGTAGCCAGGATTTCCGTTTCAATCTTTCGCTCAAGGCCACAAAAGCCCACAGCTTTTCGGCTTCTAGCTTTAAATGTTCTTTAAGCTCATTGTTAGCCTGCTATCTCTATGTTATGTACTCACCCACTTCACAAGAATGGGCCCAATCTGCTCCACTGTTCCATCTGGTTTTTTTGCTTCTCCTAAACTTGCCAACAAGTCTGCAATTGAAACACAAAAATAGAAATTGTGACAATGCCCCAGTAAACTGTTCAATCACGAGAAAGCACAGAGTTCCTCTTGTCAGCACATTATGTGAAAATCATCCAGTTGCTCTTACCTTCATGCAGAGGAATATAAGAATCCAAGTCCCCAAATATGTGGTTGAGTTCCTCCTCAGACATGATAGAGAGTTTCAGCATAGGATCGTGATAGGCCTGTCAAAGAACGTCACTATTAAAATATATTCAAATCTCCCAAGCCCAAAGGCTGACAATTTGAATACAAGGGGATGTATCACATGCAGGAAAGATATGAAGTGAAGCCAACAGAAACAGTAACACTGCTTTGAATGCTAAAAGATTCACCTCTGTATGAAGGTATCATACAGAGGCATTCAAATGAAAGGGACTTTACTGTCTGAACTGTTCTCATCTGGGAGAGGGATTCCCCAACTAGCTCTGTAGGACTGCAAAGCACAATCCTTTTTTTGGCTGCGTTTGTTGCATTCAAACCAGCACCGTAGGACCACTCACGTCAGCTTTCCAGGCCAGCTGCGGATTCTGGGCCTCATAAAACTGATACGTAACGATTGCAGGTGCAAAGAAACTTCAGTATTATCTGTAATATGATTACTGACTGCAGGAAAAAAAAACCCACTCACCTTTCTGGCAAGCTTCAGGTCTTCGATTAGGTCCTGCTCTCCCCTGGACATTTCATATATTGCCTGTGAGGAAGGGGATAAAGCACCCAGAGTCATTTTTAATCCCAGACTTCCTCTGAAAGAGCCTTTCAGCTCACATAATGTACATCCTGTCTCTGTAGCTTGAATGGTTTTGCCATCTGAATCACTGTATGCCACCTGGGCACGACAACCTCAAGTAAATCTGCCGGCTTTCCCAGCTCTGAGAAAGCAACATGACATACAACTGTGTGAAAGCTCTGACGCTCACGCACAAGCCAAATTAAATATTAGCGCCTTTTAAATCACTGCTTTTACACAGGCAAGGACGAAAAAAACAAAACCCAGAAAACCACAGAGGTCAAATCCCAGACGTCTTTAGTCAGCTTCTGTGTTGTCATTAGAAGATTTGTCTAAGAACTACAGGAAAAAGGCAAGCCAAGGCCTTGCTATTTGGCTTTCAACCAATTGTCAAGAGCTTTAAGAGAAAGACAGCTGGCTTTACAAGGAACCCGGCTTTGGGTCTGCTGCAAAGCAACCAGCGTGGCTGGGTCTCGAATTTCAGAAATGTTGAGCACCCCCACGGAAAGAGTTTGGCATCTCTGAAGGGTCAAACTGGGGAGACAAACTCCCTAGTGACTCAAGAGAGAGAATCCTACCTTTTCCCATGCCTAATGCAGAGATAAATCTAGTGGTTTAGAAACGAAGGTGCACAGGAAGATAAAGTCACCCACAGATGCTCATTACTCCTTTCCCCGCCAAGGAAACAGCCCAAGCCAAGGCCTCGGCTGTCTTTCCCAGCCCTGCTGGTTAACGGGTAGCCTACCTCCTGGCGCTTAATTTCTTTGGTGCTCAGGGACTCTTTCATGTTGACATCTAACATCTCAGACCAAAGTACGCTGTTTCTTCTTTTAGGTGGAGTAGGAGCAGCAGATCTGCTACATGATTTCTGGGCACAGCCAGGAGACTTGCTGTCACTGCGAAGGGCAAATGACTATAGGGATTAAAAAAAAAAAAAAAAATTAAACAAAAATATGTAGAGCCAACATTTCAGAAGTACAGATGTATTACGGTATTAGCCATACCCCTCCCAATCCTTCATCGTTCTCTGTTGTACAAGGCAGGAAAACACACCCAGACACTTTTCCTCAGATAAAGGAACACTTTAATCAAGCTGCTGAGAAAGCCCTGACAGCCCAGAGACTGGCAAGCTTTTCCATGTGCCTCTCCCTCCACTGATCCAGCAACAGCGCTTGGGAGGAGGATGGGAAGGTAAAGCTTGGGTCTATTTTCAAGGTATGAGGAAGTAAATAAACTAGGATCATAATTCTGCCTATAACGGGGCTAATCAGGAGTCACTTGAACCTTGCTCTCGTGATTTGCAATGTTACTAAAACCCAGACATGGAAGCACTCTTATCTGCATGTGTGGGTTATAGTGTTGCTTAGACAACACCTCTCTAACACTACGAAAGATCGCTGAACAGTCAGTTCACATTTAAGCACATGCTCCCATACATGTTATCTCAAGTACTGGAACAGTTTATCAACTAATTCTCCCTATGAATCAGTTTGTTGGTTTTGGTTTGTTTTTTTTTTTTGTTGGGTTTTTTTTTTTTTTACTGCTTAAACCCTCAACAACCTGGTTATCTAGCAAGCTATCTCTGAACTCCTGAACCCTTCTTCATCCCCAAGTCCCAAGCAAGCTTTCTATCCCTGCATGAATCACATAGGAGATTTTCAAGGGATGCCTTGAAATCCCAGTGGCTGTTTTACTCCCACACAGCCAGTACCTTCCCCACGTCTCTAGACTTCTAGGACTAGAAGGCTCTGCTTTTACCTGTATTGTCTGCCCAAAGCGCCGAACCGCACCATTTCTTACAGGAGAGATCAAGTTCGCCAGGGATGTGACCCGTGCTAAAGGCCGAACCCGCTTATTGCTTGGCTCCTGTAAATAAAGCAGAGAACAAATTGTACTGGCTGCGACTCCCACTTTGTTTCTCAAACTGCCCAGGCAGGTTTAAAAAGCATGAACCCACTTAAGGAGTGGGAAACACAGCAAAGAGAGTGTTTTGAAGTAGCCATTCATCTTAAAAGTAAAGCAGAGGCTGTAAATATTTGTCTGAACTTTAAGGCTGCAATTAAACTGCAGAGAGTTTGCCCAGTGTAAAAGAGGCAAGATAACACACATGTCAGTCAGAATTCAAAATAAGGCTCGAAGAGGGACCGTTATGGTTTGAACATAAATAGACTGAAGCGTTCTCCTCTGCAAGGCAAATGACTGTCATCTAAAGAAGGAGCTGTGATCTGCTTCGCCCTTTTATCATGTTTCCCTTTCTACAAAGAATGTGTTTTTCCATTTTAATTTTATTTTGGAGAGAAAAGTAGCAGTTGGAGCCCAGGACAGCCTCAGCAGCTATTCTAACAAATAGCAAATGACCACATGCTGAACATTCCTGTGAGGGACACGCACACACAGAGGGGATAAAGTTTAAAACCTTCAGTTTACAAAGCTTCCTCCCCCTTCTTCTCCCCTCCCACCCCCTGCAAGTCATCATAATTTTTCTTATACGTTGTTTAGATTTGAAAGATAGAGCTTCTGCTTTTCTACACCACTAATCCCTGCTGGGAGCCCAGAGCGTTTTCAATTCTGTCCTGACCGAAATGCTGCCAAGAAAGAGGAAACGCCCCATGGAAACCTCCTGCTGCTTAAGCTCAGACCAGTTTTTAAAGTCATGCTGGCAACCCTACACATTTTACATCAAAAATATTGTGTTGTAAGGATTGTACAGGAAAGGCGTGCACAATGGGATGCCAGGAAGAGATGGACTCAGAGCTTAAGGCTAGGAGAAAGGCTAGATAAGGTGCCCTGGTACTCTTAAACATCTGGCAGACGGTTGGATGTGAGTCATCATCACAAGGAAGTTTCTTAGCATGAAGTTCAGATGAGTCGATGGAAGCAGCCCCTTTTTTGGGTTCATCTCAGCAGAAATTTTACCAAAACTTTATTAGGCATTTTTTGTTAATTACAGTTGAGTCCCTATTTTTATGTTTCAAAAGGCTAAAAGGCGAAGACTGAGAAGACTGCTTAGGACAAGCTCTCCGCTGTCTCTGTTTCCAGTCTGAGATTGCAAGATAAGGTGCCCAAACCCTTTGCGCCTGTGTAGCAACAGAAGTGACAAATGCCGAAAACAAAAAAGGGGAATAGGAACACACAGAGCTGGATTCCAGTCATGAGACTGAGGAAGCATAAAAGCTACGTATGTAAGATCTGATTTCAGCAACATGACCCGAGGAGCGGCCCGTCTGTCTGCCTACACGCAGTGTTAAGCAACAGAGGAGGTTAGCTCACACTGAATTAAGCCTTCAAAGTTGCAGGGGGGAAACATGAAAAGAAACAATTTATGACTGATGCAGAGCAGAAAGACCTCTTGGCACAGCACAAAGCGCGTTCAAAGCTGCACTTGAAACGTTTGGGTAATCTCAGAACTATGAGGGTACTACAGAAATGGGGAAAAGCTATAAGAGAGGGCCCTCAACCCCGGGACCCTGACCCTCAGCGGGGTTTAGGTACAGCACCGGGAACACCACAGTCACTTCTTTCCTTTGCCAACCATGAGCCACTGAACTCAGGACAGAGTCAGTCCGGAAAAGGATTATGCAGAAGGCTGGAAAGTTAGGCTGGGCACAAAAGAAAACAACGAAACTTTAATTAATTACAGATGTTTCTGACTGGAGGAAAAGGATAGGTAATTTACTTCTAGAAAACCACAGATCAGTGTACTAGAATAAAGGGACGCTAGCCAAGAGAAGCTTAAGAAACTGCAGGAATGTAAGCAGAAAATATATAGACATAAGCCACACACAGCTCTGTCAAGGCCAGCGATATAAATAGCATGGAAAAGAAAAACGTGACAGTGAAAATTAATAGCAAGAAGCCTCAGTACTTTAGGATGCTTGTACAGTCTTTCACAGCGCGCTGTTCAAGGGTCAGCTCCGCAGCCTTTCCAGATATGAGGCACAATGACACACTATCTGCGCTGAGGGACATGTGTGAATGCCTCCCCAGCACATCTGTGCTAGGCTGAAGCAACACATGCATATGCACAAGGTCTGGCAGAAGGCATTCCTGCCTCTCTGTTTGGAACAGGCGGTACAAAGGGGCTCCCTGGGATTATAAATCACCACTTTTCTGAATGCTTGATAGGTACCGAGACATGCAAAGACAGGCTTGAAGTGAGAAGCACTGCTCCCTCAAACAAGAAGGAGCGTAGCTCCCGAGGAACCCTCCTCTGCTCTGAGGAGGGAGGAATTTCGCACAGATCGGCATGACCAGAGTGTTTTCTGTACATGCGATGTGCTCCCCTGGGGTGTTTGGCCAACAGAAAAACTTCTGTGTGCTATAAATTCAGTTTAGCAAAAGGCCATTTCCCCTCTCTTAAAGAGAAACAAATCCCACTTTCTGTCCTGCGAGTGCTCTCAGACATGAATGGCTCAACTGCCAAAAAAACCGCATCTGTTTCTTCTTCTCCTTCCAACTATATCGTTTGATCCAAGGCAGAGAGGGGGAAAAAAATCCCTCTCCTCAGAAACCTCACCTTCTCTGAGATCTGCGTTTCAGCTTGGGGTCATGTACTCCGCTTACAGTCAGACTCAGCCGCGGTGTAAGCTGAGACTCAGTGCAGCTCATACTATGGATAACTTTGGCTCAGTATTTTTTTTTAGTTCTGTACTTGCAAACAATGATTAGCCTGTCTCCACGCTGTATTACTTACAGAAGCCCAGATTAGAATGAAGTCTGTAAAGTTTCTGTAACAAGCTAGCGGTGTTAAGCATTACAGCATCGACAGATAATTAAAACCCCAGCGAGTTCAACAGCACTTCTGCTTCCACTCAGAATTTTTTTTTCCAGGGGACTCTTTATTAAAAGTGAATATAAATATATCATAAACATACACACAAAAGCTAAGTCTGTGCCTCGGTGCCTCAGCTGGCAGGCGAGACTTCACTCTAGTGCAATTTCTTCAAATGCTTCTAAGTGCAGGTTCACAGCGTGAAAAGATTACACCTTGCTGCTCAAAAGAAAACCAGGCTCTACTTTTGAGCAACGATCGCTTTCCTCTAGCAGCACACACGCCTACAACCTTTCCCCCCTGCGCTAGGTAATAATTAGTGGTTTTTACAAGGATCACTTACTAGAGTGCAATGTCCTATGTGCCAGTCCCAGGCCAAATGCGTACAAACACGGTGACAAATCTAAAAACCACGCACAGCAAAACTTTTCCTATTAAGCCAGATATGCACAAAGGGCTTTAGTCACCAGCTGAAATAATTTCTGCCAGAAATCATCGCCACCTGACTATCTTAAGACTCACGTGCAAGGAGCTTGCTGAATCTCCAGCTCTGTTCTGAAAACGGCTGTCTGCACCCAAACCGAACAACCAGCCTCTGCTTTGACACGTCGGTACGGAGATTACCACCCTCGCCTTTCTCAAATTCAACGGGCTGTTCGCGACCAAGGGAGAAATCTGGCCTCAACGCTCCGCCGATAACTTCAGCGGCTCTCGACAGCAACTCAGTACCTGGCACCCACAGGAGTGTTGGCTTAGGAGTCATCGCTCAAGCCCCGACCCAATGTTTAACTTCAGATACCCGGTGTGCCGGCTATACCCTACAGAACACACACGTTTTAAGAATTAGAGGCGATTTATTCCCCTTTAAGAGATCTGGTTTATGTTATTTCTCTCCCAACATCTGGTTTCCCTTTTGCACAATGAGATTGCCCAAGTTTGGCTGTTTTAAAGCCAGGATTTTTTAGGAGGCTGGCGACTCAGACCGGAGCCCTCAAACCCCAAGGCTGTCTGGAGCCGCCTTTTCTTNGTTCTCTTTTTTTTTTTTTTTTTTTTTTCCTTTTTTATCTCATCTACCCCCTAATCTCGGAAATAAAACCCTGCCCAGGGCAGTCGGTCCCTACCTGGCTGCTGAACTTTTGCCTTCTGTCGCAGCAGGAGGCATGCGAGCATCTACCAGGAATGCAATTATACTCATCTACATAACAACACATGATAAAAATAACAATACTTCAAAAAAACCCTAACTAACCCACCCTCAAAACCCCAACGATTTTTTTTTTTTTTGGTTTATGGAGCAAAAAACCACCCTAATTAGGAAAAATCCTGTCAGTGGAAAGAGCGCACGGAGCGATAGGTGTTTTTTTAATGAAAATCGCCCCGGGAGAAGGGGGGTCAGGTGAGGCGCCGAGCTCGGCTTCGGCTCCCTGGTCCCCCTCCTCCAGGACAACCCCCCTCCAGGCGCTATAAAGTTGTTGCTTCTTTTAAAAGACTTTATTTTATTTTAAATCGCTGCCTGCACCCTACGCCGGAGCCGGCTCTCAGCGGGCAGCGCGCCCGGCTCGTCGCCTCCCCTCAGGCGCGGAGAGCGGGAAGGTGTGTGGGGAGTGTGGGGGGGGGGAGTCCCAAACCCACCACTTTCCCCTCAAAAAAAAACCCCNCCCCGCCTTCTCCAACCCCGCTCCTCCTCACCTCCTGCTCCCTAAAGGACTGGTTCTGCGCGTCGATCACCCGGATAGTCCTTTTGATGGGCAGCAGCCCCCCGAGCTCGTCGTGAGCCACCATGGCCGCCCCCTGCGCGGCCGCCACCGCCGCCTCAGCCCGCGCTCATCCCCGCTCTGCGCCCGCCGCCGCGCCGCGCCGCCACCTCACCCGCGGGGGCGGGGCTACCGGCATGGCCACGCCCCTTCCAGACCAAAAGCCACGCCCACCGGCAGCTAGCCCCGCCCCCCGCCGCAGAGGCAAGGGTGCCCGGGGGCGAGGGCACTTTCGGCCCTTATTTCCTCCTAAACTCCCCCAAAAATGGGACCTCGGAGAGGCTGTACTTTAAGGCAGTGCGATGTGGGCACCCACTGAAGGTGGATGGGGCTGTTCCATCACACCCCACCATGGAAAGCCGTTCTAAAAGCATAGAGTTTTCGCTATTTGCGCTTAAAAGAGACAAAGCCAAATGTATATTTTGGGTATTTTTGGGTTTTTTTCCCCTCTTTTTCTTTGCTGGCACCCGCAGTGCTGCCTACGGCCGTCTCACGAGTGTGGCAGTGGGATGCACTCCTCCTGACGGCAGCTCCTGTTGCCACCGCTGGAGCATAAATCATTCGCGAGTTGTTTTTTTTACCGGCCTCAGCTCTCCTTGCTCAAAAAAAAAAAAAGTTTTCTTGTCTAGACCTGTGCTTTTAAGTCTGCTCTTGGCTTTAAAGGTTGTGCTGGCACGGCTCTGTTAGCCAGGGGCTGGGCTGAGCCTCTCCCCCTCTTCTAAGAGGGGAGCCTGTCCCAGCAGGCCTGGCTGTAGATGCAAAGGGTTTGTATATTTTTTGTTTGTTTTTTCAAGTCATATTATTCCTGGCACCGCTACAAATCTCCAAAATAAAAGGTCTCTTGTGCTGGTAAAAATAAACCGAGTTTATTTGGCGATAGGAGGGCTGCTGCGGTGCTGCCTACCTATACTAAACCAACCTTCTTTATTTCATTTAATATATCTCGGAGGAGAGAAATTTGGGGTGGCCGGGAGTGCTGCAGGGTCCCCGGCTCTGACGTGGATGCTGCGGGACGGGCAGAGGGTTTGCAATGGCCTTTTTCAGAGTNCTTTGTTTGCTCCTCTCCCCTGGAGAGCTGCTCTCAGCAAATCTGCGCCCGTTTAACCTCTGCCATGCGAGACCAGGACGTTTAGGATCGTCCACCGCGGGATTCTCAGAAACTCAGGATACAGCGAGTTTCTGTACTCTTGTTGAAAGGACAGACTATGACTCTTTCAGATACGGGTAATCCTTTTTCGGATTACTGAAGTTAACTATTTTTAAGACAACAAAACACCAAAGGGACGATGACTCCAGGGAGGAGCAGGAAAACCCTCCATTGAGTTTGATCATTTTTTGGGGGGGAGTATCAAATATGCCTGTTTCTCCTACAACCTAAAGTCAAAGGTTTGTTAAAATTGGTCTAAAGATTCAGGTCTAAAAATTGGTCTAAAGATTCTCGACCCCGAGAGCACCTCTCTGTTCAGGGAGAGGTAGACAGGCCGTGCAGAGTCACCTAAAAATAGGGGATGAACAACCAGGAGCCGAGAGGGAAGGCGTGAAGCAGAGTCACGCACACAAAGGTGGCACTCAAACACTTCGCGTTAGGACCAGAACGTGATGTCCTGCGACTTGAAGCGCTCCCTGCCGTATGAAGTGTTTTCTGTGACGTAAGTGTTAAATAGTCCCTTCTCCTTCCCGAGCCCTCGGGGAAGGGACCTGGGGAAGCACGTGATTCCCCGGCGGGGAGATCCCTGACTTTCTGCGTGACACCTTGTGAGGATAACTAATTTGGGGTGAGGCAAGCCCCAGCTGATGCAGCCTACTGATGTCGTGTTGTGGAAACGTAAAGCGTCTGCCCTGATGCAACAGGGTTCACCGTACGCCTCCTGGCATGGCACGTGCAAAGGGTTACGTGCCCTGGACAACTGCCCTTCGTTCAAAGCAAGGGGTGGGTAAGGCCTTAAAGCAACAAAAATCCCTAAGACAAGCGGTTCCCAGCCGCCCCTGTAGCAGACGGGATGGTTTCTGTACGCCTGCTGTATCTGTACTGATCATCAAGCGTCATTTCAAGGCAAAATCCACCCTGGGTGGTGGAGATACGCTCTGTGCAATGGGTATCCACAGAACGGTTGGAAGGGACCTCTGGAGATCATCCAGTCCAACCCCCCTGCCAGAGCAGGGTCACCTAGAGGAGGCTGGACGGGAACGCATCCAGGAGGGTTTCGTATATCTCCAGAGAAGGAGACCCCACAGCCTCTCTGGGCAGTCTGTGCCAGTGCTCTGCCCCTCTCAAAGTAAAGAAGTTTTTCCTCATGTTCAGATGGAATTTCCCATGTTCCAGTTGGTGCCCGTTGCCCCTTGTCCTGTCACTGGGCACCATGGAAAAGAGCCTGGCCCCATCCTCTTGACACCCGCCCATTAGATATCAATAAGATCCCCTCTCGGTCTTCTCTTCTGCAGGACGAACAGCCCCAGGGCTCTCAGCCTTTCCTCATCAGAGAGACGCTCCAGTCCCCTGAGCATCTTCGTAGCCCTCCGCTGGACTCTCTCCAGTAGTTCCTTCTCTTTCTTGAACTGGGGAGCCCAGAACTGGACCTCACTAACCAACATGCAACGCAGGGGAGGCAATAAATCTGGAGAAGCCTGAAGTCAGCCGGGGTGATGTCACACAGGTATAATGACCATTCCCCAGGCCCACGGCCTTAGAGCAGCTCAGAGCGTGCTACGATACCTGCACATCACTTACCTGCCTCTGCTCTACTTACGAGACACGCAAGAGGCAGTGTGAATATCACCTCTGAGTTAGTAAAGCTCATTGTAGCGCAAATGCCACTCCAGCGGGCAAACCATCCCGAACAAGGCCGTGGTACTTGAGAACCCTCTGATGAAAGCCAAAACAAATAGAAAAAGAAAGGAGAATTGTTCCTCGTGCAGCAGAAGCAACAAAGCCAGACTTAGGGATTTGTACCCTATACACCCCGCACCATAATCCCAACTTTCTTCTAACTCAGGGCATATTCTTCTACCCAACACCACCTCCCTCTGTCTTCCCAGTGCTCCCTTAGCCCACCTCCTTCGTGCCTTCCCCGGCCCCTCCAGCCCACTGGGCAGGGATCAGCCCACGCCGTGGCAGCTCTGAAGGCAGGAGAATGCAGCCCGGCCGGTCGCTGCGCTGAGCGAGGGGTAACAGACCAGTTCTTCCTGCTTTCCTGCCAGTGGGTATTAATAGCATTCCTCCCCTATGCTCAAATGGGGATTTTCACTTCTAGGAGCAAAATACCGTGGTGACTCCTATCCTACTATCGAATTAAGGAGCTGGGAAGAGTTCAAGTGACAGAGGAGTCAACCAGCCCTCATTGTTTTACTCTTATTTTTAGCTTGGGTTTTCATTTCCACAGAGAAGGGAGGACTGCTGTTACACGGAGCTGTTTGCCTGAAGTCCTGGGCGGTCTCATACCTGTGACATTCCTTGCTCCTGCAAGTTATTCTGGGTAGGGCTGCTACTAAATAAAAATGCTCTCCGGGGTATTGACCTGTCATTTTGTTATTTCAACCCTAAAGTATCATCAAATAAATTTTAGATTAACAAACGATGAATTCCTAAGAAAACATGCATCCAAATTCCAGTGTACAATTCCAGACTGATGTAAGTTTTCACAGTTAAAAATACTCGGTTGTTTAAGCGACACATGGCATCTGGCTAGTGCCAGGGGTTGCCAAGCGTGGCATGTAGGAATGCTCCCCCAACAGCTGAATATGTCCTCCAGCACCTGTGTCCAGGGTGGCCGCCACTCATGACCTGATCCTGTCTCTTCTCTTGGCATTACTCAAGCAAATCATGTGCCAGAATGGTGAGCAGTTATTGTAAAACCCCAGCAGTCCTGGACTGTGATTTTCAGCCTACCTTCAGTGGAAGAGAATCATTACAGCACCCTCAATATCCTTGTAGTTCAGGTCTGGCCAAGTTACATAGCGCCAGCCATCAGCCATGACACTTCAGGGTTGCTTTATTTCATACCTGACCCTGCAAGAGGGATGTTTGCTGCCGCTGACAAGAGCCAACGACAAAATATCTTGGTTCTGCCACTGGCTGGAGAGGAGAAGACTCGAGCTGGTGCATTATCAAAGCCCGGAGGCAGAGGGGTATTCCTCAGCGGGCAGTTTTCCCAGTTTTCACAGGTCCTGGATGCCTCTAATCTGCCTGACATCTGGATTCAATTTCTTCAAAGAAAGAACCTGCGACATTTTAATCCCTTTGGCGGCTTGAAGTCTCGGGGAAAACGAAAGCATCCATTACATTCATAGCATATTCATTTTCATTGTTGTGCGTGTACGTTTTGAAATCCTATTTACTAGGAACTGAAATCCACCTAAAAACTCACTTTACAGCTATTCTTAATGTGCTATATATAGCGTAACATGCAGAACACTGAGGATTGGAATAAATAAGATCTCCATAGGCAATCATCTTCTGCCATACATGTCCACGGATCCAGGACAGTCAGACACCCTCTGCCGTACACAAAGTTGTTTACTGTCCGTGAGCTGTGTTTAACATTCCACTCCTAGATATTTATATTCGGAGCCAAATTCAGAGCAGTATTCTGGAAAATGAGCAAAAGTAGGCTATGACCCATCAAGAGACTATTGGGTCATCTGAAAAGTTTACGAGCCGGTCTGGAATCCAGCATTTATTTTGGATGGTGGGAGGTCACTATAATTAGCTGCCATTCAACTCCATTATACAGTTACAAATTAAAAAAAAAAAAAGACCCAACCCGCAGTGTAGATGCATTTTTACTGAAATACAACCTACGACATTCTGCAGACCCCTGTAGAAAACAAGTTACCTCAACCATCCCCGAAGTGAACATTTGTGCGCTCAGGCCAGAAAAGCAATTTCCATCTTATGAATATGAATGCAACACCAGAAAACACGGACCGTCCAAGCTCGTGGTATTATTAAACACAACATCTGCCCTAACAACAAAGTAATGGAGCGAGAAGCTACAGTTGACTTCAGCTCCCGACCTGCTCACGTGCCAAATGTTGTTTTTCAGAGTTGCACGGTGTAGCCAATGCCAGAGATGTTCGTTTTGATCAAAGTCTATTTCCAAATACAAATTTGTAACTTATGCACGGGCACGTTCTCGCATGAATCAGACACGCCAATAAAATTCCCATAAAAGTCCTCTAGAGCGGTTGTATCTTTGGGAGGGGGAAGGGAAGGAGTGTTTTTGTTGTTTCTTTAAAGCTTGTGGATATATATTCTAAAGGAAGGAGTTACCGCTGCAGTTTCTTGCGTTATTTAGTGGTGATCTTCAGGCTGTGTTATCCCTGCCTGAAGCCAAGCTGCTTGTGGGGACTCTGACCACGGAAAGACACTCATTGATGGTTTCAAATGAACGCAGACACAAAGATTCTCTCTCCACCTCCTCTTTTTTTCCAAGTAATATTTTACATTAAAAAAAAAAAATAAATCAGTGTTTATCTACCTTCCCTGGAGAGACTGTCGCTGTCAGCTTTATCATCACAGTCTCTCTCTGCTGCCAACACAAGTACAACTCTAGGGCTTGTTTGGGCTGAACTCCTATCCAGGCTGAGTAATATTCACAGAATGGGTCCCAAAAAGGTGAATAAGGCTTTGAGAAGGACACAGCACGGAGGTGCATAAGAGGGGTCCTCACTAAGTCTTCACTTCCTCTCTGAAATCCCTCTTCCTCAAGCCTTACAAGGACATCCCATAACCGACAGAACACACCATCCAGACGAGATGTGACTCTTGCACATTACTCAGCCTTGCTTCATTTTGCCTCTGGTAAAATACACCATCGGATCCGTCTGTCCCCTGTCATGTACTGAAAAGTATTTATCTAGTTGCTAACAAACATCAAGATACACACACCTTCAAAAAACAGAGGGCTGCTTCCTCCCTCCCATGAATCATTCGGCACCTTACATAACTGCGGGGGTAATACGGAACCGTTTCACATGTGATCACTTAACAGAAAGTTGGTCATAAACCTACCTGAAATGCAAAAATAACTCTCAGTTTTAAAGTGCAAAGATCTGCTTAAGAAATCCCTGTCCTCAGTTTCTTGTTTCTGTCCCTGCACTGCAATTTGCTCTCCCTTCTGTCTTAACCAGACAATTATCAACAGCCCATGTTGTATTATGGCTCCAGACACGATCTGGGGAGAAAATACCTTCTTTCTCCCCAAAGGAGGGTGTTTTGGCACAAGAGAAGGGGTGGTGCAGCGCTGAAGGAAGTGGATGCTCTACCTATGGTCTCGGGTTGTAACTTCCCACTCATATTTTGGTAATGTTTGGAGGGTTTTAGGCTGTATGTTAAATTAGAGGCTTAACAGACCTAACAGATCTGGTTCATTTTTGAGTAGGACCCTGGGTGGCACCGGGGAGGTGAACAAGCCCAAATAAACAAGAATAGCCGGGGCATTGCAGCCCGTCTGGACTGGCGTGATCTCCCTTGCCATTTTGCATACCATCTTCCTGGCATGCGGAACGATAATCCAGAATATGTGAGGTTTCAACATCATTAAAGGACTGCTCAACCTTTTCAGAAAGACAAGTACACATCCAAATTAATTAACCCCTTCCCCCTGCCTTTATTTTAAAAAACATACATTGGGTAGAGTGCCAAGTGTGGGATACCAGGGTGTGACTCCCTGCTCCAAAGCAGCCCTTCATGGGATCACCATCTACACGGCACTTTTATTAGCCCAATTATGTCTAGTAGGAGTGTGAATGCAGTATGCTGGCAAAACTCCTCCGTTATTACAAGTATGGTGACAAAACAGCAGCTTGTGAGCTGAGCTATATTTGCTGGGGGAGATAGTGGAGCTGAAATAAGAGTTATGCTGTGGAGTTAGACATTTTTTAGAGACAAACTCTGAAAAATCAGTTCCCATCTGTAAGACGGGGATAAACAATACATGGTCTGATGTACACGTAACATTCTTAAATTGTCTTGATCTTCTCTCGTGTCCTTATTTCATCAATGAAATAGATACATCCCTGTCTGATGGAGATGAGTTTTGAAAATCTGACTAGAAATAGTTGACTGTGGGGCTTTTAAAACTTTAAATAACCTTGAGAGTTGGTATCAAAATTACAATCCAACCAGTACCAGTAAGGTATTTTAACAAGAACACTGGAGTGTATTTGGGGGAGTGTGCCTCAAACTCTTAAATGTCCAGGAGAGCCTGACCCTTTCAAAAGAGTAAGTTAAAAAGTCAGGTTAAACAAAAGCTGCAGTCTGAACTTTGACTGTATTAGCCGAGGGATTTCCCTTCCTTGGAAGATTTCTGTTAAAACTCTTAAAAGGCGAGCGCACAAATTACTGTTGATATTTTAGTTTCACCTTGAAGTGATTGCTTTGTGGGAGAAACCCTAATTCATGCAATTTTGCCCAACACATAAAAAGGTAGTCCAATTAAAAAGAAAAAAAAAAAGAAAAAGCAAATCCTCTTCCCCGAGGGCAGATTCCCTAGCCATAACACTCCCATCTGCATCAGAAAACCAGAAAGACCTCAGAAACAAAACAAGCCCAAAACACAGTCAGTTCAGAGGCATCGGCACTGCTGTGTCACAGTGCTCTGCAGATAATCTTTTTTTGCTCTTTTCCCTCCCCTACTGGGAAATTACAGGGATGGTCTTATCTGAAACAGGAGATCTCATCTAAAGGGGTCAAAGCCCAGAGTTAGCCTGTTGGACAGGACAGTCGGTCATGGAAAGCATCCAGCAGTAGCCAGGTTAAGTGAGGCTAATAAATAATGCACAAATGCAAAGTAGGTGACAACAACAGAGGATGCACTGGTCATTAGGTCAAACAGGAAATTCCCCACTAACAAATTACTTTTAATCCCAGTCTAATAAACCGTAAAACCCACTTAGTTAACTCTCAACTCAATAGTTACCTTCCTAGGAAAAACCCTATTCCTCTTCCTTCCTCTCTTCAGAGAAGTGTCTGACAGTGAGACCTTCAGGGCAGATGGAGAGCGGGAAGCAGTTTCTCTTCCAGAAAACCAAACTTGGATAATCCGTGGAAAAAGATGCAACTCTGCACCTCCCCACCCTCATTTTTGTAAATCACTTTAATCCATAGCTTTAAGAACAATTTACCACCCAGCCAGTCCAGCTCGTTTGCAATGCAATGAAGTGCACTAACTTAAGTCAAACAAAAGCAACATTTGAAGGGTTTTTGCACAGTTTTGCTTCCTGGCACTTGAAAATGCTTATGTTCTTGCTAAGTACGGGCTACACGCATTTATTTCACACAACATTAAAACTGTGGCGGATTTAGAATCCAAATGATTAAAACAGGAGATCACAAAGAGTGTTATGGATATCACTAGCAGGACTCAGCCCACCCCAGAGGTGTATGCAAGAGCAAACACAGCTGTACACGTCTCTAAACTGTTGACGGTGAAATGCAAACACAGAAAGTATGGCATTCCCCAGCAGAAGCCACTACAGTTGACAAAGTAGATGATTGCACAATATTGTAGAGGAATGTTTTGATTACCTTGAAGTCAAGGCTGCAAAGACTGACTACATCATCGTCCTTCTCTCGGCGCTTCCTCTTCTGTAAGAAATGAAAGAGAGTTATAGCTGCACACTTGATTTGCGTTGAGCAAGAAGGCTCTGGGTTTTATAAAGCGAGCGAGATATTTTCTTTCTTTACATCCCCAACTAACTGTAATAACTCAAAAAACTAAAGGTTGAAAACAAATGCAAAGCATGCTTATGCTG
This sequence comes from Anarhynchus alexandrinus, assembly GCA_008711295.1. Lineage (NCBI taxonomy): Eukaryota > Metazoa > Chordata > Aves > Charadriiformes > Charadriidae > Anarhynchus > Anarhynchus alexandrinus. The sequence goes on along the minus strand of VUYV01000704.1, from coordinate 63,167 downwards.
TTTCATGAGGTTTGTTACCTGATCAATACCTATAAATTATATGCCTAAAAGCTTGTTTCTCTGCACTCCCATAATTGTGGTCGTGAGTAAAGTCTTAAGCAGGAAATCTCAGTAGCAGGACAGAATGCAGCGGTTACCGCTGTGAAATGATTTGAGATTCATTTAGTTAAATGAAACATTTTTTGTGGTTTCTGAGGTCAGCAATCCAGCAATAAAGTTGGGTTTTTTGAAAGAGTTAGGTACTAAGAGGGTCAGACCTGGTGATCATTAGGATTCGAGGTCTCTAGGGGACACCAGAAGATACCATGCCTAATTCTTGCAATGTTTGCTCACCAGCACGGCTGGGCTTGGGCAGGGGTCTGTGAGTGTGGGGGATCTACAGGTTTCGCCCTGGAGGCAGTGGCAGCATAAAGCAGTTTTGCGCTAGGTTGGTTGTTCCTGCTCCTCAGCTACCCTCTAATACCCAAATATATTTTATTCAGGGGATTCTTACTGCGTATCAGGGATTTGTTTTATAATGCAGTTCCCTAATCAACTGAATGCGTGTAGGTGAGGGCATTTCAATCACTTATTTAATTAATTGCTTTGGACATGGCCAGTAGACAACTGTGGCTGAAGCATCCCTGCTATAAATGCAACAGACTTTAGTCCTTTTTTTTTTTTCCTCCTTATTCTTTAGAATAATAAGCGTTTTTGTGGAAGAAAGATGAGGCTTTTGGTCAGGGAGCTCTCAGCTATGTTCCTTTCTAAAGAAGAGCACAAGCCAGTGGAACAATGATCAAAGACATCTGCACTGAGCTTCCTGATACCTCCCACTATTTCAGTACTATCTGGGCTTCTACATTATTTTTTTCATTACCCAGATAATGGAAAACCAATTGTGGACTCATCCTGTTAGACTGTGCCAGCCTGTAAATCACCTGGTCTGCAAAAAAAACATGGGTCACGAGCGTAAATTGTTTGGTCACCCACGAAACAAGTAGTTGATTTTCATCCTGTGTTTGAACCTTGTCCTTCAACATTTCAGAATGAGTCAAGTTCATCCTCTTCCACTTCATTAAGCACAAAAGAAAAAGAAAAGAAACTATTTTGTGTTTTTATTTTGGTCTACATGTTGTTTATCAGTTTAACAGACTAGACATTGAACTAGGTGAAATGAGGGAAACACCCTCTCTGCAGCTGCAGAGGGAACTACTACCACAAGTCCACTCTGAAGTTCAGCAAATTTCAGTTTTGTGTGCTACCAGTCCAGCAGCTTGAACTTCCGTCAGGAGCAAATATTTAATTCCACTTCTCTTAGAATTTAGTAATATCTGAAAATAACTTTATAATACAATCAAATAAAGTTTCAGCTTTAATAGAGGTTTGTCATCATTGTAAGTGCATTTAAAATGTTTGAATACAAGTATTCATTCAAATTATTTTTAAATGCTGACCAGCCTAATTTCCACGGTTCCTTTGAAAATCTGATGCTGCTGAGGGGATGTCCAGTTTCCCTGAAGGGTTCTCGGAAACCTGTTCTCTTGTTTGCTTGTGCTTTCGCATGACGTGTTTATAGGCTCCAATGTGTCTTCTCGCCTGTCTGCACTATGCTGACTCTACCATTTAACTATTAAATACTCACATGTAATGGTGAGATATTACAGAAGCGCACTCACTAATTTCTTATATGTTGGGTTTTGGTGCTGTGGTTTTTTTTTTCAGCTATTCTGTACTATTCTATACTCTCCTATGAGGAGAGGCTGAAGGAGTTGGGGCTGTTCAGCCTGGAGAAGAGAAGGCTCCGGGGAGATCTTCTTGCAGCCTTCCAGTGCCTAAAGGGGGACTACAGGAGAGCTGGGGAAGGACTTTTTACTAGGGCATGTAGTGACAGGACAAGGGGGAATGGCTTCAAACTGGAAGAGGGCAGGTTTAGATTGAACATTAGGAAGAAGTTTTTCCCTGTGAGGGTGGTGAGGCACTGTCCCAGGTTGCCCAGAGAGGTTGTTGAGGCCCCATCCCTGGAGGTGTTCAAGGCCAGGCTGGACGTGGCCTTGGGCAATCTGGTCTAGTGGGAGGTGTCCCTGCCTATGGCAGGGGGGTTGGAACTCGATGATCTTCAAGGTCCTTTCCAACCTAAACCATTCTATGATTCTATGATTCTATTCAAACTAGCTACAGAAGTGGATTCAAGTACGTCCTTCCCCAATGATTTCAGTTTTTCTGTGGTTTTTTTTTTTTTCCCCCTGTATTTGCAAAGACAAGATACTGACTCTGTCACGTGAGTCCCTTCACTGATAGACTTGCTAACTACAGAGCAAAAATTCTCACAGCAGACATTATGTCTTACCATATTTATAGCGTTGACACTGAATTAATGTCCCAGCACACTCCATACTTTTAGAACAGACCTTTGGCAGGCTTGACAACACATGCAAATGCAGACGTTTGTTCTTTTAGGTTTAGTAAAATATTCAGGGTTGGTTATTTATCAAACCCTGCAATAAAAGACTGCTATAACCACACCTTTTTGGTCTGCAGATTATTTTTCCCATATGTAAGTCAAGGATATTAGCATCTATTTAACAGAAGAAAACTTGCAATAAAGACAAAGACACCACGCCTTTTTGGTCTGAATATTATTCGTTCCTTATGTAGTCAAGTATATTAACATCTTTAACATACAGCTCCAGACCAAAGCCCAGACACGAAAGGAAGGCCAAAGTTTTGTTTTTAAACTGGCTAGACTTATGCAATAAGTATTGCATTGGCTGGGCCCCATTTCCTTTGCCCAATATAGTTTCATACAAAAACTTAGACATTTCACTACAGAGCCAGCTGTATCATTCCTCTGTGGTGCCAGAACAGAAACAGATTCCAAGAAAATGGCCTCTTCAGACTGCTCAAATCCGGGCGTTTAAAGCCACATGATAGAAAAGGAACTGCTACAGTACTGTTTTCTCACATATTTGAGACGGTCACGATCAGAGATCTGATACGTTAACCTTCTCACGAAACTCAAGTCATGTGGAAAAAGTTACTTCTACGAAAGTTATTAAACTGTAAAAACCGTGAGACCCGTTTTAGGCTCTCAAAGAGGTATTGTATAGGAGAAGCATAAAAAAAATGCTAATCAGGAGGGGAAATCTAAATATTTTGTGACTTTATTTTAGAAAGACCTAAACAACGCCATGAGCATGAATGTTAATTACATTTCAAGGATTCCGATTAAAGCTCCAGGAACGCTTTTTAAGAAAGTACTGGTTTTCAATTTGAAAACAATTCAAGTAATCTAGTTTTCCTCTCTCCTCCTAAGGGCTTTTGCCTAAACCCAGGATATTTTGTTCTTCAGGGATCAGTCTGTTTTTTGCTGCTTATTGCCCACCTGAAGTCATAAAACACCAATAACGCTTCAGGTGAGGAATGTACATCAAGACTGTTAAGTCAACAAAGATCAAGTGCCTGTTTCTCATAAACGAATCCTCCTTCATGAAAAGGAAGAAAGGAAAACAGACGATGAGTAACCTTGCTTCCAGTCAGAAGCCATCCAGAGGATGTTTTAACCCAAACTACAGGAGTCTTTTCTTAGAATTATGCAGAACATGCGCTAGTCCTTCTCTTGAAAGGCACTCCGCCTCTGCAGGCATGAAAAGGACACTTGGCTGAGTTACCCACTTCCCCTGAGGCTCAGGCCAGGTACATTTTACAGACTTTTGGCCAAGCAGCTGCACAAACTATGGCATGAAGAGATGCTATTTGTGACTGGTGTATGAATACTTGGTGGTCATGGGGCAAAAAACCCGCCTTGTGTGACACACTTACTCCAGCACATGAGACATGACACCAAGAAAAGTAGAGTTCTTGCTTGCCAACAGGCTGCTGCCAAAATACAGCGCTCTGGTCAATGTATGTCAGCATAATTACATTGGCAAAGCCTCTAAGCGGAGACCTGGTCCCCGGCCATGCAGTAAGGGCATGTCTGCTGGGCAACCGAACTGCACAGCAGAGCTCATAGCTCTCCCTTCGTTATTCTTTCTCTCCTATATTTGCTTCTCTTCCAGTGTTAGGTGTATCAGTCAAAGACTAACGTCTAGCTAGTCACAGGAAAGCTTGGATGTCCAGAAAAGGGCTGGAGTTCAGAGGTACCCATCATCTGTAGCTGCAAATGAAGCTACCTGGGCTTGAAGGGAGAAGTGGCAGCAGACCAGGTTGATGAGGTATATGATGGAGGAATGCAGATAAGCAATTAAGTCCTTCAAAAACAGTTTATTCGGTTTTTGCAGTCTGTCATTTCATACAAAACATTCTAACTGTAATTGAGAGTTGAGCTGAATATGTGTATAGCCAAATAAAAGCAGATTAAAAAACATGCAGAGAACAGGAATAACTTGAAACTCAATCAAAATGCTTTTAATTTGTGATATTAGAGCACAATATTTCCAAATTTGAAAGAATATAATTTCTAGGGCTTTGTAATATTCAAATGTATATGGTTAATGTAGTTGTAGTCACCAGATGAAAGTTTCTAAAATTAAGCAAAAGAAAAATCTGCAAGAGATTATGGTTTTGTTCAATCCACTCCCATACTGGACTAGTGTTTGTGCAGCCTCAAAATTGCACATGGCTGCCCTTCGAGGCACAGCCAGCGAAGTGCCTGTCTAAATGCATGCTTTCACAAGAAGCTCCAGCTGATTTGTGATGGGATTTCCTTCATAAAAGGTAGTCCCTGTCCTTTTCCCCACCTCCAGACACATTCTCACGCCCTTCCTCGCGCCGCCACAGGCAGTCATACAGCTTGTGCAGTCAGCTGGATCAGCTCATCCAAAACCCTCTGTTTTCTTTTTGGTAAGGCAAGTTTTTCAGCCAGATCAGTTTGCTGGCTGGGGACAGCATCGCCACTTCCAGGGGCAGTGGGGGGCAAATCATCTTAAGCAGCTCACGAAAATGAGCTTTAAGATAGGACAGGATGTATATACACAACACCAGGCACTACGCGCCTACTTCAGCTGACTAATCGCCTTGCAGTCCTCAGTGCATGAAGCGGGACAGACGTCATGAAGCAGCAATTCAGACCACAAACCCAGTGTAGGCCCTCTGAACCACTCTCCAGAGGGGTCCATCTCCCTCTATCAGCTCTAGAGGCTGGAGGGGAACCACTTCCCAGTAAGAGATGTGTGTTAAAGGATGGAGAGAAGAGTGTAAAAGGCTTACAGCAGTTAGGCCATGCACTTGCTCTAGGTAGTTTCTCTATACCAAATAAAATACAGATTTTTGCATTTAAGGTAAGAAAAAAAAAAAAGGGCTTACTTCTACACCACGTTTTACATCTAGTCTATTGCATTGCCAGCTTAGTTAGCAGGACTGCTGAAACACATCATAAAGAAGTTTGTACAGAAACCACCGTGTCCCGGATATCCTGCCTTCTCTTAATCCCTGTGTGCAAAAAGCACCCTCCAGCTAAAGCTCAGAAGCCTCAGTGGCTCAGAAAGTGTCTAGCCAGGTAGAGGAGAATGCGTTGATTTTCTTTCTTTTCCAGGCAGAGGAACCTTCACCCCTGAATTCCTCCTTTTGTTTGCGTGCTCTTGCAATATGCACCCACCAGTTGTTTTACTCACCAGGGTGAAGTCCCAGTGTGGTCCCGGAGTCAGAAACGTGAAAGAGCTGCCTCGTCTGAGAGGGTACCTGTGAGCAGAAAAAAGGAATAAGGTAAATAACTTATAGGTTGCTGTAGCAATTGATAAACTACATCTGTTTGCCACAGCTTTGATGTTATCGTACATCTTCAGCTCCTAGCACAAAAGTTGCAAAGACAATGATGTAGCACAGTCTTTGGGAAGGAGAGACCAAAAGGATTGCCAGTATTCCCCACCACGATTGCAGGTGTTAGATTAAAAATCCCGGTTTACTACAATAAATGGCTCCGTGCAACAGGGGCGGACAAAAACCTCCCACTGGGCCCTGCAGGCTGGTCTGGAGGAAAATCTCTTTTTGACCGCAAACCTGCCAATCTGACCAAGAGGAAGGATAAAACAATAATAATAATAATAAAAAATAACAATATTGTGGCCTCAATTTCCAAGGTTAATGAAGCTGAAATGAAAGGAGGCAACAAACTGCACCTTTGACAATGCAGCCTTGTAGTTTCCCATAAAATTACAACCAGGAATTGAGTTGTGGTCTTTCATTAAGTCATTCTCGATCCAAGAAAGTTAAACCACCAGAAAGCACTACACACAATAGACCGTTTGTATAATCCTTGCTCTTTGAACAATGGTAAACGAATTGCCTTATGCAAGTCATTTATTGTACTAGCACTGAGTTAAGCAAACAAGTTATGTTCCAACTTTCACTGTCTGGTGGACTTAAGGTATGTTTCCAGCAACAATTTTTTAAAGCTTATTCTGGCCATAGTATGGAGAAACATTTTTGTCTGTCATTGGTTTTCTGCACGTAGAATTTTAGTCCCAAATGGGCCACACGCTTTTTTTTTCCAAAGGCAGCCAGCTGTATCACCTAATGGGGAGAAGATTTCCCCCTTGCTGTCACAAACTCAGACAGAAAAGGCATCTCCTCGCCAGCTGCACCTTTCTTCTTCGTACTAAGATCCCACAGGATTATAAAAAACCTGGAAATAATATAGGAATGCAAATCCTTCTGACTTTCAGGGGACTTGCACTCCAGCATTGCTCAGGCATTGCTGAAAATTCATCGCACAGCGTATTAGTAGTATTTAACGTCAGCAGCTCTCCGTATCGGATGAGAAAAAGCATTTGCCTGTAAAAGGTTTGTGCAGGGTGGGGTGTTCTGGATTGGTATTTGGAAAATATAAGTCAACCACCCAGAAAATACTTTTGCACTTCTACCAGCCAATGCAGAGCAACAAGATAAATGTTATATGATATGTACCTTACTGGAAGCAAGCTGTGAAGGAATACAAGATGCTTTCAGTGATGAGGCAAACATATTATGCAGCAGATGTAGACTGCACAGGTGAGCTTATTAGCACTTTTCTTCCAGAAATATATTTCTATGCTGACCCTTTGCTTAGCATACATCTGTCAATACAAGCGACACCGTATTTTACTTCAAACTCAAATCTGAGAAGAAATCTAATCAACTGCCGAATGCTTGACCTGGTTCTGTGCTCCTCACTCCAGGAAGGACCAGTGTCCAGGCACCAGATTTTGTTTCTTGGGATGACCCAGGGAGATGACCCAAACCTGTTATCTGAAATCTGGTCTCAAAAAGACAAAACCACTACACACAAGAAGGGTGTCTTCTCTTCATTCCCCACTCATAGTGAAGGAATGTGTCAGCCACACATAAAAGGCTGAGGCAGCCTTTAGCAGAAAATGATATACTTTGATCAGGACAGAAAGTGAGAGCTGTTCAGCCACCTCAGTAGGTGACACAGAATAGGAGCAACACTTCCCTGCAGCTTCTGGGGTTGCTGAAGTCCCTTCAGGACCTGTTTAGGGAGCATTTCATCTGGTCCGAGGGTTTGAACAAGGCAGCTGCTATATAAGCAGTGCAAATGCTAAGCAAGAAGCATCTGCAGTAGAAAACCAAGAAGCAGGAACATTGTCATGGGTTTCAAAGCTGTTAGAATAGTAAATATGCCATCTATGTTATATATATACACATAGATTTAGATAACCAAATATATAGATATCTACAATAAATACCTAAAATTTATTCAAATGTATAAACACTAAAAAAGAAGCGCTTGTTCAAAGTACCATATGCACAAATTAAGACTTTGCAAAACCAGAGGAAACTTTTCCTCAGACCACATGACCTTCAGGTACCTTAGGATCAGCCAAAACTTTTTAATACAATCACTATGTCTGTGACACTGCTCCAGAAAGGAAAGTGGCATTTCCAAGAGCTGCATACCAGTACACTGATTGCTAGATGGAGCAGAAGCTTCTGGAAGGGAACATTCTTTGGGATTTATACGAGTACATACTGCTCGGGAAGAAAATCTGGGAATGAGCATTGGGTTTCTTTGAAATTTAAAATAGAGTCATTTTTTTCTCATGAGAAAGAAAAATCCTTATTGTGTAATCCCAACATCTAACCTGCTAGGCTGCCCAGACCAAAATTTATGAGTTTGATTAAACCTTCCTTGACTACAGATAGAAGAGCAAAGAGATAATTAATGGTCTGCAAACCGTGCCCTGTGCAGCTATAAAGAGCTACCAAAACGGACTAAACCTCAGTCTCCAAGGCAGGAGCACAATTTTATTCCATGAATCTTGATTTCCAACACCAGAAGCAGCCAAATTGTGGTCTGGAAGCCCACACGAGGCTTGTAAACTGTTCAGAGTAACTTCCAGTCATCCCAGTATGGATGTGGGCTGCTTCTAGCTGCCCCAGCTGCATTGCCTGGGTGCATCTCGAGTGGTGTCCCCCTACTCGTGGGAAGCAAGGGGACTGCAGGTATGAAGCTGCCATTGAGAACAAGCAGGAGTTTGGCCCATTTGTACTAGTGCACTCATCTTCCCACCAAACGGAGATTTTATGGGGTATAATCAAGTACGTTTGGCTACAGCAGCCTTTCAGAAAGCTCAAATTTAAAGGTATTGCACAACTATCATCACGTCTTCTTACACTCATAGGTTTAAAGCAACCACTGTAGATTTCCATTTACTGCCCAACGTGTTTCATTCCTATTACACAGGCATTATAAGAAGGTTTTAATCCAAAGCAGTGTTTTATTTTGGCGTGCACATTGTAAGGCATGTACCTCATGGGACTGCCTGTGCAGTATTTCAGACACCCCTCTGCTCAAGCTGGGGTGGGACTCATGAAGCTAAATGCACGAGATGCCTCCCACTCCAGCCTCCCCGCTGTCCTTGAAGAAGGCTTTTCTTGGTGTCTCCTGGGAACCTGCCTGATGGTGTCTTTCAAAAGACAACCTGCAGAGATGATCACACAGGTATTAACCTCTCTACTGCTACTGCTCAATATCAAGACTACATAGCCACTGTTCTTGCATGAAAAGGAGAAATGATCGCATGTGACAGGCATTAACTTGGAAACCTCAGCATTTTAAAATGAGTCATAGGTGTGGGCAGTACAATAGGATTAAAGTTCAAAAATCTACAGGCAGCTTTGTTTCCAGTTGCCCACAAAAGTTGGAGAGAAATTTCTCCATCTCAGAGTCCATCACCTAAACTTTCTCCCTTGGTCACTCAGCTGTGGGGAGAAATGCAGTTAATACCTCCCACAAAAGGCATGTAATATAGAAATATCTGCACCAGGTAAAAAGTTCCCTTCAGTCCTCCAAACACCCAGCACAGATGTCCTGCAACAACAGACCCCGTTATAGACCGGCTGCTGTTTCCTCCTCTTCAATGGTCTAGTAAGAGGACTCAACCAAGAGATGAGGGCAAAGTAGAAATCAGAAACTGCTTCTTACGTGCCACCAACATCAACAGTGTTCTGGGAGTAGGAATTCTCCTATTTGTTCTAGATTGTAGTATCACAGACATTTCCTGACCATATTTTGTTAATAGGAATGAGCTTTTTGTGGAGTAAAGAGATCTTACTGATCTTCCTTCCTTTTTCAAGTCTTTGGTGTAGCGCAGGGAGCTGAGATCTGCCAGGAACTGTCAGGAGTGGCAAATGGACAGACACAGAGGGAAGCAGAGCCTTGTGCTAAGTGGAAAAAACACCTTTAGGAAGGTGGCCTCTGTCATCTCAAAGCTTCATCACATCTCCTGGTATCTTCTCTCCAGGGCTTGCTAACTGAGCCCTGATGAGGTACCATTTAAGCAAAGATCATTGGGGTGATTTCCTGGAGAATTGCTTGAATTTTTGCTCTGCCTGTAACTCTGCTAGAGCCTGCAAAGCTCTTCAAAACTACAGAGCCAAATTTAGTCACCTGCATGACTACTGTGCGTATTACATACAAATGGATGACTCATGATTACAGTGCTCAGATGGGCGTCCCTTGCAAGGTCTCTCAAGAATCTGAAGGCAGCGCTGGTGAACTAAAGGTCAGCAATGACCATAAGAGCAATCCTGGAAGTTTTACCTAACGCATCTCGCAACCCAACATGAGATGAAGGAGAGCTGTGTGACAGAGCACTGCACTGTTGGTCATTGCTCAAAACACTGTACAATTAATTGAAACAAGGGAGCAGTGGCCTGGATGTAATGTTTTAGTACCCGAAGACAGCAGAATAAATTATTCTGCTGGTGCCAACAGTTGGATATAGTTAATTACTGTGTTTACTGCAAAGCTGTTGCAACAGCCCAGCCCAGTTGTAGGGACATCCATAGATATCCCTGCTGTGTCACCCAAGCAAAAAGACTAAAGTTGTGTTCAGTCACTTCATTGAAAAAGATTCTTCTTCTTGATAAGACTGTCTCCAGCATAATTTCCTTCTTTAAGACAGGATGAGCAGATACAGACTCTTTCCTTATCTTACCATGCTCAAGACAAGCAGAAAGTGTTAATTATAGCTGGCTGATTCACGTAACTTTGAAACCTATTTCAAAGTGATTAATAACTTCGGGGTTATGAAGACCATTACGTGAACACACAAAAATAACTTTCGAGATGTAAAATGTTGCGGCAACACACTGGCAAAGCAAATCTCTCCAAACTAAGAGCAGGGGAAGGACAATCTTCTTGCGACTGTACGGAGAGAACAAACACTTCTGTTTTGGTACCCTCTGTTTGCTTCAAGAAATGAATGTTCCAGGCTGCTTACCAGCAAATGATGATACTTCCAGCCTTGCCAAGAGTAAATCTTTCCAGAGCCTGTTAAAATAGAGATTGCCATGCTGATGGTCCATAGAGAGATTAGCGATGAAATATTTTAACCTTAAAAGAGCACGTGTCAATTGTATTTTCAAGTTGGCCTGCAAACAGGTTTAGAAAACCAGCTACCAACACTGAGAGAAGCAGGAGAAGTCCTGAACACAAAACCTGTTTGGCAACATAGCAGGGGAGGAGATGGGGCCCCAATAATCTTAATAGAGGAAGTTTGGGCAATTTAGTAGATAACATATTGATAAAGGCAAGTGGGCAGGCTCAATTGTTTCACATTTAGCCAGACTAAGGAAACAGTCATTGTTCACCGCCTTCCTTGAATAAACATCAGGATCCTCTCAACAGCACAGGACGCTATGGATGAAGCAATGGCAGTGAGCACTTGGCCAAATTTATTCTCAAATTTTAATTTCAAGGTTGATGATTGCCTTCAGAGCTGGACGTGTTTTGTAGTTCAGAAGGAAGGAGTAAAACATCAGTGAAAAAACACACCTCATCTTAAATCAATTTATCAAGAAGCCAACGTTTCTGTCAAGTACTGTGTTGCTTCTTAAGCATCTTTTTATAGTCTTTTACAGAGACAGTTTTTTTTGTGTTGACTTTTGCTATTTTTTTTTTTGGGGGGGGAGGGGGAAGGCCATAAAAGAGATTTTGGGGTCAACAAAAATCCAAAAGACATCCACAAAGGGCGTGCTAGAATAGATTCCCATTAGTCAGACTGGAGGATAAAGCATAGAAAAGCTTCACTCATCAGGTTAGAGCAACTTCCCATTAATGTTATTTGAAACATTTTTCTCCCTTTTTACTGTAAATCCGTACTGCCTAGTCAGCATCATTCGACAGTCTGCACTCTTTTTTTACTTATTTTTGATGACTTATCCAGGAAACTGCAGAAAAGCTTTGATCTGGCAGTTCTCTTAACTTTTTAAAGTTCCAAAATACATTCTTTATACTGGGCAGCAATTCTGTGTTTCCTTCCCCTCTGACTTCCAACCCCCCCTTTTTTTTGTTTTCAGAGCAAGCTGTTCTTAAATATAAACCACTTGCACCAGTTAAGTACTAAGATGGTGAATATTATAGCAACATGAACAAATCAAAAGTCTTTCCCCAAACGAGCACGCCACACTGGTGAGTCTTGTTTTGAATGACAAGAACAGAAAAGCTCCACAAAGAGTCTTTTGAATTTTAATTTAAAGCTTTTCTGCAGGGGGAAAAAAGAGCCTCTGGATTTCCAACTTACTGTAGTTAATATTTCCACTTCTACAATATCCAGAGGCCTTGGCCAGTATAAGAGGCCTCCCAAGCACTGTGCAAACAAACTCTGACTAAGGGCACTTACCGCAGTGCTTGTCATGGTTCCTTATCTTGAAAAGCTGCAGGGTAAAAGCCTTACTTGAAGAAAACCCTATTGACAGACATTTTAAATATCTAAAAGCAAGACAGAAGAACTCAGTACTTCAATGGCTGAGAGGAAAATGGTGCCCGTGAACTCTGCATGGAGTTCAAGTCTGCAGACTGCTTCTCCATCATTAATGCTAGCTCATTAATGCTATCGCTGCCAGTAGCACACAAAAGGAAGCGGGATACTTACAGCCGTAATTATATAGAGAGCAAAAGAATGACGGGTTGCTCTCTGGAAATGTGGTTTAGAAAGCTGCAATAACTTTCTGGCAGCAGCATCATCACCGTTTGCAACACTGGTGCAATTAGTAATTCTAGCAGTCTCAGCTTTCAAATAGCAGAGCCATGAAAACCCACGGCAGTGGAGTTAAACAGCGATCAAAAACACTTCAATCCATCTACCACTTGGACAGGGCCGAGCAGCGCTACTGCTGAGCTGAGAACTTCTTGTACTTTTCAGACACTCTGGAATAGCTATTATTTTGTTCTTTTATGTTGGAACGACCTCTGCTTCTAAAAGGAAGCGCCTTCAGACACTCTGGGCCGGTTTAAAAATTTAATGTTCTTTGTATAATTTGTTTAAATAGTTTTATGAAGTTCAGCGCAGACTGAACGGGAAGAGTGATTTTCCATTTTAGAAGCGTTTGCTCCTCACAGGTATTGGTGGAATATTATAGCTATTTGTCTGAAGAAGCAATCAACAGCAGCGCTGAACATGAGCAGATAAGCCCCAAAGCGACTAAACATGCACTGATATCCTTAAATAATCACACGCCTGACCTCCCCAGAGCTGCACATTAACAGTCTCTCCACAGCCAACACAGCAACATCTAGTTTCATCTGAGGATTGAAGTGATATCTTTTCACCACAGACTTCCCTTATGACCCAAGCATCTTCCTTCCAGTTTGCCTTCACACTTCCCTCCCCAACCGGGTATCTGCTCCAAGTCAAACTCGGTAAACGCTAAGCTCCCGAGCAGTGTTGCTAAGGCTGGCAGCCAGACCTTTCTGCAAGAGGAGGAGGAGGACTTTTCAGTAGCACATGCTCAAGTCTCCTCTCTTTCTCACCCCGCTCCCTTTCCAACTGCTCAAGTTACTTCAACGTTTACGCTTAAGCACACCATGGCATATTTCAAAGGCTTCTGGTAGAATGACGCACTGCAGCACACCATCAGCCGGGCACTGAAATGAAACAGATAACAATAGCCTTTTGTGAAGATTATTTGTAAGAGCACCATTTCAGTGATTTAGTTTACAACATGACCGTGCAAACATTTGTGCTGGCCAAACCAAGAGGTAGCAAACATAAGCCTGGGTAGGAGAACCTTTGGTCCACCTTGCTTGCGAGCTGGCCCGCTGACACAACTCTGCAGCTGCACAGACCGTCTTCAACTGCCACTGTGGCCTAAGGTTGCCTCTAAACACACATACAAACATGGCGAGGAGGTGATGGGAACACTGTAAGCCCCCCAGGGAACATGTACTGTTGAGGAAGCAAAGAAAATCTGGACGCCTTGAGGAGTCTTTGAGTCCAGGCCATGCCCAAGCCGAGAGGACAGAAGCACCACCAGGCATGAGCTGAAACTGTGGTGCTCCAGAAGTACGGTTCCTCTTACAGGGCACAGGAGGGAGCTGGTGTCCCTACAGACTCAGCATTAACATCTTCATGCCAGTGATACCCCAGAGCATTGCCCGGCTGTTCCCTCACCCCAGCATTTGCCCTTGCCTCCATCCACGCTTTGCTTTAGAAGATAGCAAGAGCAGACTCTCCTCCACGCAGCCTTGTGGCATGCAGCAGCAGACCTGTACAAAGAGAGCTCCAGTTCTGCAGGCAGGTATTCTTGCCTGCAAGCATGTAAGAGAGGATTATGGCAACAATCCATCACTAGAAAGAGAAAAACTTTATTCCTCTTCATTAAGAGAAAATGAAAGCTACTGACAGAACTAACATCTCCTGATACATGATTAAGCACATGCTGCGTGTAGTAATTCTGCCCACTTCACAGAGCTATTTGTACTCTCATTTCCAGAGATATGATGTAAATGCTGAAGCGGCGGGGGGAGGAGGACTGTAGGGAGAAGCAGCGCAGCTGCTGACAAAATATTTTGGCTTGTCAGCAGCCGTGCAAGCGCTCTCACTGCTGCAGGATCATCCCTGGTAGAAGGACACAGCTTCCTGCGGCAGAGCTCATGCACCCCCAGGTCTTGAGCCGCCGAGTTTCATGCATCAGGCCCTTGTCAATCAGGTCTGTCGGCCGTGCACGACTTGAATGATGAGCTAGAAGATAATCCTAACAATTAAAAACCGGGAACAGAAATAAAACCACACCAAACACTGCATGCCGAACCTCGGCTCCCCTTTTCCTGCTGAGTGTGTAGCCAGGCCAGGGCTCATCTCATCTGTCAGCCCCCCCGATGGAGAGGCAGTTGTCCAGGCTCCCCTGTCACTCCTGGAGAGGCTGACACCTCCAGCCAGGCATTTTAAGCTGGCTTGGCTATGCCCTCCAGGCGCCTCTCTTTCTGCTTTGGCTATAAAGGAACCTTGTGTGTGGCTCAGATTTAAGCAATCAGCTTTTAGGTGACCAAAGTTAGGTGAAATGAATCTTCCAAACAACGCTTAGGAGATACCAGCTGACAAAGTTTCTAGTTAGAGCTCAGATGCAATATTCATGAATACATTTTTGACTCACTTGATCATGTCATCCTAGCTGTGCAGTTGATAGCAGGTATCTCTAAAGGCTTAGAGAAATCTTTAGTCAGGCTACATTCTAAATAGTTCATATCCTCTGCAGCAATTTTGGTCCCAAGGTCAGAAATGCGCTGTGTTCCAGAGAAACCACCGCCATTAAGAAAAAAATAAAAGCAGACTTCTCAATGCAAACATGTTAAACTTAAGGTGACCAGGTGATAGTGCACAAGCACAACAAATGTCATGAATAAACGTTTAGGTATCTGGACCACATTCAAGGAGGAAAGAGAAAAGAAGCAAATGTTGTAAACAATATCCATGCTTACAGGAAAGCACTGTCTCATAGAGACTAGACTTGAAGATAAAACTGTCTTCACAGCGCCTTTATGTGCGAAAGCGAAGGCCACTGTCTCTAGGTGCTTTAATGAACCACTGACCCTTTTGGATTAACTTTACCTGACTTTTTTTAATTCCCACAAAACCAGGCTCTTGAGGGCTGCAAGCGAACTTCAAACTTTTTGAATATTTTGAGGCAGGGAGCAAAAGGCACCAAGTTCAGCTGAATCTAGTTGTACTTTAAACATAACTGTTTCCACTTAGAGTGACCCCTGCAAGCCCCTTTCCCTGTGATACCTATTTTGAACGCTCTCGGGGGAGAGCAGTCGGGACAGAGGAATTCCAAGTGCCCAGAAGCCATGGGAGCGAGCTCCGCTGCCCCACAGCCATGCCAGCTGAGGAAAACTGCGTCGGTTCAAATCCAGACGACTATTTTGAGTTCTTGTGGGAACCAAGCTTGATCCAATAAATATTAGAAGTTATCAGAAGAGAACAGTCAGGAAAACATACATTTTAGTGCTGACAGGCACAAACTTTTCTCTTTTTTAACTGTAAGCAGCTATGCAAATAGTCACTTCAGCTGTATATTTTTCTTTTTTTATGCAAGCTGTCGCTGCAGCTCCTGGTACGAATGCAGTTATGCCAGTTGTAGGGCTCTAGGGCTGGAACAGCAACTTAACGTGGTATAACATGTTACCACTGACCGGCTGAAGCACGATAAGAGTCCACGGGCATCCTTGCAGCCTGCAGCAAACGCGAGGTAGTCCGAGCAAGAGTTCAGTTAGGCTTGTGCTCAGTGAAAGACAATCATCTTCTGCTGAGGCTGAATATGTGCATGTAAAAGGTTATTAAAGAACAGCTGAAATGTGTTTGCTTGCTTGTGCTAGCATAGCTTTTTTTCTATTATACAGGACTATACTGCAGCTCAAGGCTCTTTTAAAACTGGAGGAGGTGGGAGATTTGGAAGAGCAGTGGTACTGCCACGTGTGTATTTAAAGGAAGCCATCTTGCCCTTTGCTATAGCACCAGCGTGGCAGCTCATCAGCACTAGAATAATGTGTTTGTAATTACTTATGATTCACAACAAAAACAAACCAAGCCACAGGATGGCTTCGGCTTGAAATAAGCTAAGGCAGCATTTCTCCTACTGCTCAGGGCAGTTTTGCATAAGCCATAAAATACAGCTTGACTGAGGTGGGGGCAGGTCACATCCTTTTTCCTGCCCATTTCGGTAGAGGAGAGGTTTTCCCGGCCACAGCCCCATCAGGAACACCCCAGGTAAACAACTGATCTGCAGGTTGCAAGGTCCGCATGGGATCAAGACGAGGCTAGACAAAGCTTTGGAAGAGATTTACTGGGGGCCACTAAGCAGACAACTTGAAAACTGGTGGAGGCTGAGATAGTACAGGAGAAAGGAGCATCATAAATCTCAGTCTTGTTCTTACTTAGTGCCCAAAGCATTGTTGGAAACAGCGCATTGGGTCAGAGGGACCCTTGTTCTGAACCAGCTCTTATGTTCTTAAGAAAGTTCACCTCCTTCTCATCTTTGGCAGGGTTATAAAAAGATGCCCTGCATTGCTTTGCAGGCTGAAAGAGATTAGCACTTAGCCCACGCAGTAAAAAAGAAATGGGGGCAGGATTAGATTTGGGCAGAGTAAACCAGCAGAAGCAATCTAGGAACCATGGATAAAAAAAATGGAGCCATAGGAAAAACAGAAAAGGAGACAAGAGAAAAAATAATCAGAAAATACCAAGGACTAAGGAGCTGGGCAGGAAATGGCTGTAGGGTGGAGCTGTGTAATGTAATGTCTATACAATTTAAGGGTAAGATCGGAAGAGAAACAGGCCTTAGTAGGTGGGTGGTAAGGCAGAACTGAGTGACTTCATATTTTAAATATTTAAACATTACAAGGACTTGAAGGTGTACTTTGCTCATACAAAAGAGATTGTTTAATGCTTTTACTTTTTGAAGGCACAGTCCCTTTCATTCTTTTCTTACTAAATGTAAAAATGAGTAAACACATTTAGCGCTGATATCCCAGGCAGCTCTGCAAGCCAGTGACAAATCGACCTGCGCTAAGTTGACACAGGCCAGTAACCACCCCAGGAGAGCTCATTTTCTCAAACAGGGCTTGCACTGTTTTATTAAATTCATTTAAGGCACTTTAACTAGCGTACCTTCTGCGCTCAGGCAAGATAACTTTCACTGTGACTACCTTTCTTCACAGTATTTTAACCTTGAACTACCTCCTTTCTCGTGTGAGCTTGGAGGCTTCCGATTCCTCAACGGGTTCCCTTTTTAAGCAGCATTTCGGCCTTGCCCTTTCCATGAGAGCTTCAGTGGTGGGTCCCAACTGCAGTTGCTCCAAATGGTTGGTACCTGTTCTGACCCAAGCTTGCAGTCACAGAGCTCCAACATAAAAACCACAGTGGTGTTTCTCAGTCCTCCATGCCCATCTGTATGTATTTAGGACATATCTCATGATGTTTCCTGCTGAGACCCTCCGCTCTCCTGCTGGTGGGAAAGCATTAGAGGAGCATCAGCTCTCAAATGACTCAGTTCAAGTCCTAGATGACAATTTCCAGTTGGAGACACCTTCATTCTCCTAATCTGACCAATTTAGCTCAGTTTGCACATGGATGGCAGTAGAGATTAGGTTAGACCTCAGGCTAGAAGCCAAATTCTCTTTATGGGGATGACAGTCTCAGATGTTATTTGGCTATCTGACCATAGAGGTTTTAGAGGCAGTAGCAGATAAGGAATAGAGTAAAGAAAGGCCTGCAAGGAGACGAAAAGAGCTTGAAACTCAGACAAAACAATACAGATGAAGGATTAAGAAATCAGGGAAAATGTAGTTACTGCAGTAGACAAGGAACTGCTGCCTCCAGGGATAATTTTATGGAGGCTGGCAGGGAAAGGCAGCTGCTTGGGGGCCAAGGAAGACATATGAGCTAGCCTGATGAGGGAGGGAGGAGAGTTCAGACACGAGTCTCTAATCTCTTTCCATGGGAGAAATATAAATACACCTGAAGTCTGTTTTCAAGTTTTAAACAGAGAGTAATAATGAAGTTTTATTAAAAGTGTTATAGCCCTTTCCAGTTATTACAACAAACAAACAAACCACCCACACACAAAATAAATCTCTGCAAGGGGAAAAAAAGCACCTCTCTAGAAAGAATGTACAGTCTTAAGAGAAAGTCTGCTAGACATGTCCACAGGAAACCCGTTATTAAAACTCACTCAGCTCAACCAGTGGTTATTCATGTTCAAGAGAACATTCTTGGAGAGTTAGTACAAAGATTACTCTGTCTCTTCTGAAGATTATCCCGAAGCAATTCTTTACACAAAGAAAATCGATTTCTGTTCCAGCAAAATCTCAAATCTGCCCCCTTATGTGTATGAAATAGTATTGCAACAGCCACACACACGCGACTACAAAGCACAGTAGGCTCGATGCAAAAAGATAATCACTAACAAATCAAAATGAATGTCAAAACCGGAGTGGGAGATACATTAGTTAGCTGAAATAACAAGCAGCAACACAAAACGCTACATATGTAAACCTGGTTCAGAAAACAGGGCTTGATACATCGATAACGACTATTGCATTGACAACGTTGTTTATCTCAACACTTCGCCTATTACGGAGAGCACCTTCTTTCCCAACTGTTCATACAGCACAAGGTAAAACACCAACTCGTTTTACTGATATAAACCACCTTAGGGAAGGGGACATGACACCAACAGCAGCCGGCAGCCTTCGAGGCGGGCAAGCCAGAGGCCGGGCTGTGTTGTGGTTAATAGACATTTTGCTGAAAGTCAGCCCTTCTGCATTGGCCTCGGTCTGTCCTTCACCGCCGCGTCTCAAAGCTGAGCCCTCTGGAAAACAGTTATAACAAAATCAGCTGCTCAGGCCCGCTGCTTTGAAAGATTGTTGTACAAAGGGCAAAGTCCCATGAAACAAGTGGCAGTGTCTTTTGTGAAGGACAGGGCCACTAATTAGATAATGCTTCGTGGTGCTCTGGGGGATATTTTCCAGCCAGTTTAAGGGACTCATGAACACAACTGCCATTAAAAATAAGGTCACACACAGGAATTAAATCTCGTAGTCTTGCTGGAAAGCCTTGCAGCTAGAGATTTAAACTAAGTCAAGCGCTGTAACTGACTCTTCTCACTAAGCAAGATATGGAAGCAGTTGCAAAAAATGTCTTAAGACTTTTATGTGTGCGGGGGAGGGAAATCAGCTTAATTGTAACTTTATGCAATAGGCTTTTGTGGTCTCTCTGATGCCAAACACTAACATATTCTGGGTTCTCAGAAATGAACCTGTAACCACCCAGACAACTTTGCAGGAGAGCTTTTAAGTGAAGACACAGGTGATGAACGCTCCCAGCCCTGCTGCGTTCCTCCTCCAGCCCACCCACGAGCCGAGAGCCCAGAGCGCCCAGGACGTGTTCGCGTGCTTTGGTTCCTTGCTTGGTTTTCTCCCTCCGAGTCACCTTGGAGCTGACCGAGTTTAAATGGTTTAGGAAAAGGACACGGTCAGCAGGCAGTATGTCACGGAAGAATATTAATTCAGTGCAGGAAAGGGGAAAAAAGTCAGCCTGTAGTATTCAAGAAGTTATTTCCATTCATCCTGGGTGGGAAAGCACTAACCATTTGACTCAGTAAAATGAAATTAATCCGAAATGTAGCCAAACCAGTCAAGTTATTGTAAATAATAAACTCAAAGCCAGAGTGAAAAGACGAAAAGATCCGTTTCCCAATCCAGTGGTGACCCCTAGAGGGAGAGGATTTAATTGCGTGCTTGGCAGCTCCTGAAGGGACTGAAAAAGAAATTAGGGAGCTCTGCCAGAGCCAACAGAGGCTCTGGAGTCCCTTATTTCATACTCTGGAGTTCCCTGGGTGTGCTCCAGCACAGGAGGACACAGCACGAAGAAAGCTCCCGGCGGTAACAGCGCTCCAGAAAGACACGAGAAAAAGATGGAGGAGAAAAGGGAGAAGCCTGAGCCTCTTCCAAATGGCCCTGGAAGGTCTCTGCCTTCCCAAGAGCTCCTCTGCAGCAGCTCCTGCTGCCCAGTCACCCCTCACACTGCAGGAAGAGCAAAGTATTTTGCCCAGTAGCATCAGCAGGATGCAAATCATGCTGAGCCATCTCCAGGATCACAGCCCTGCAGGGCCCAGGCCCCCAACAGCAGATAAGCCCCTTTTATGCCTTTCCTACTAGACCTTACCTCCGTTTCCCAGACTCAGGGATTTGATCTCCACATGCTTTTTTTTTTTTTTCTCCTTAAACCTTTTCTCTCTCAACTTTGCACATCACGAATGAACTGTTACGCCTCAATCGTGGAGGTGGGGAGAAAGACATCAGAGAATCCAAGCACAAGCCAGCTCCATAGGAAACCAGGCTGCATTATTGTCTGTCCTTGGGACTGCTTGCTAAAACACGCAGGAAACTTTAGCCAAGGTTGTTACTACTCCTCCACATAAGGTGGGGCCCACCTGGATTTGCAATTCTAACTACGTTATTGGCTTTATGCCTTTTTTGTTGTTGTAGTCTGCATTTTTTTTGGCTTCACCAAAATAAAGATCAAGAATAAAGGTGAGCAGCCAAGCATCCAAACGGAGCAGGGATAATGCTTGCAGCACAGAGCCTGTAAGATCATGGCTGCGTAGATACACTTTGCATCCCTCTTCAGGGATCTAAATGCTTCTTTTGGTGATGTTGTTGACAAGCATGGGGTCCTGCTCAAGGAACAAAGAAATTGCCTTGTCCACCTGGGACCCACCCAAACATCACAGTCAAGCCTGAAATAATCTGTGCCTTTTTCCTCCCTGTTAAGACTACTGGGAGGGCCTCTGCCCTAGCTTTAATTTCTGGGAAGACTTCAAAGTAACCCTAAATAAAATTGCCTGAGGAGGACAAGGCACCGGGAAGTCAAGGCCTGTGATCAAGCCTGCCTTCCTGTCCATTTGCAGGTAAAGTTGAAGGTTTGGTCAGATAACTGCTTACAATTATGTCAGCACATTTAATAAGGTACTTCCCCTCTCACCAGGATGTGGTAACTGGGGGACCACCAAGTCTATGGCACCGCAGAGTTAAACAGATTTGCTGGCAACCTGTAATTTCGAGTGTGGAGAAACTGAAGAATTATTTACATTTCTCCCAGAAAAGGGAAGAGGTACCCCAACTGAAACAACGAAGCTGCAAATTTTAAACAGTTAAAACAACAAGGTATGTATTTAGGCATGAGAATCCTACATAAAACTGCAGCTGCTTTCCAGGGACCGCTGATATTTGCCCTGGAGAGTATAAAAGCTGGGAAGCGAGGAAGATGTGCAGCTAGCAGGACAAACTTAATGACTGTTTAAAATCCTATTTGGAAGCAAGTCACAAACCTTAACCTGCCATTTTCTCCAGCTCATTGGGTATGTTAATAGCGTGACATGGTTCAGTTTTGAAGATGAATCTAATTTCTAAGCTCATGCCTGCAGCCTTTGTGTTCGGGGCTTGTCAGGAGGTGACAAAGTCATGCTTGAACAGGACACTGCCCACGCATGGCTGTGAAGACACGCACAAAGTAAAGCAGTGGTTTCCTGTTGAGGACACATTCCTACCACATTTACCGAAGGCCCTGTTCTCCATGGCACTCCACTGCATGAAGTATTTTGCCCCATAAAATGCAAACCAGAAATCCCTCAGCGACAGCCATCCCAGTCTCTGTGACAAGCTCTGTGGAAGGTGGCACATTGGCCAACTCACTGTAGGTCCTGCTCTTGCAAGACAAAACTCCTTTCAGGAAGAGCTGAAGTGATACTACTTGTTCCCACACCAAATTCAAATTGAATCATCTGCCTAGAGTCCGTTTCAGAATCTGGTGGATGCATTTTCCTAATCTGGAGTATTTTATGTTTATATTCAGCTGCTAATCTTGATTAGCAGATGAAGTAATTCCTGCAATCACTTCCACTGCAGGTTTTTAGAAGGCCCTTCAATTAGAGCAGTAAAAGGCATCGGGTACCAGGACACCCACACTAAATAAAACCCCACACTATGTAAGAGACACTCTCTTCAAGCACAGCTCTGATGCAAACATGAATGCTCATTACCCGTGAGCAGAATTTTGAAATTTAAATAAAAATTCAGTGTATTCTGAATGTTTATGTGTTTTAACTCTCAAAAAGCACCCAACCATTGCCAGTATAAAAGGAATACAAGTAGTCAAATTCCATTAGCTCCCCTGAGAACTGTCCATATAAGCTTAAGTACTGTCTAATCTTCATTCAACTGATTTACACTGGGGTAAAAGTCTTTTCCATCATTAACTCTTTTACCTCAGCAGCAGCAGGATCATCACCAGCTGTTTCCTCTGCACTTATAAATTAGTTTTAAGAGAAACTTGCATATAATCATTCTGTTTCTCTCACCCCATTGCTTCCCTGTTCATCTCTCACCGTCATGTTTCTTTCTGGGAAGAGTTCTTTCTTCCTTCCACATATTATTGTCAGGGCTGCCTTATCGCTGGTTTCCTTTCTCAGGCATTTCAAAACTTTCCTTTAAGTTTCATTGCTGCAGTGGCTTGACACTCACCAGAAACCCCATATTTCCTGCTGTTCCTTCAGAGCAACACCACAGATGATAGCAGATTTAAAGCTGATGCAGAAACGAAAGTATAAAATATACTGGCAGATCTGACAGGAAAGGAAGAGAAGGGAGAAGGGAAAAAAGCCAAAGAAAGCAGGCAACAAGTAACTTTAGCCAACTGATAGCAGAGCTAGAAACAAGCATGAACAGTAGGGATGAAATTTTTCCGGTATCCAGAGAGGAAATCCTTGCAAGTCAGCAGAGATGGGAAGTTTCCGTGTTTGTCAAATTGACTGGTGCTTGAAATGAATCCATTGTACAAAGCAGTGTAGGGTAAAACCAGTGAATTTACTGGAAATTTCACCATCAGTTTCAGTGAGGTCATATTTTTATCTATACATTGCTTTTAAAACTTTGCAATGTTTTAAAAGAAAAGCCTTGCTGAAAAGCCCAACAAGAAAGGATTTGCAAATCAGGAAATCAAAAGTAATGATAATGTCTCAGTACAACTAATGTCTGAAAAAAATTGTGTGGTTCTAGGTTCTTCCAAGATTTATAACTGTAAGATCTAAACTCTGTCCTTCACCAGCACGCCTCCCTCATTCCTGTACTCAATCATTGGCTCCCAAACTGTGCTTGCTTACTACCAGACAGCAACATCCACTACCACTGCCAAAAGATACTGCTTCCGTAGTTATCACCTCACACAATATATAAATAAATACATTTTAAAAGCACTTACCCCCAACGGTCTTTCTCCAAGCCTCCAGCAAAGATGAGCCCCTATTTAGGAATCCTTCATTTATAAGATTTGTGTTAAGTTTTTACATTATTACTTGTTCATTATCTTTGTACAGAAAGTTTCATCGGTTAATCTGCAGCCACTAGACATGCACACTAAAGTACTCTGAACCATTGCTCCATACGTTTAATATATGTGAATCTAGACAACTGCTTATCATATTCCCATGTCCTAGATCAGGCAAAGACTGTCTAAATCTTCCTTTTCAAGCAATAAAAGTTTACCTATGGCTTGTCCTGAGTACTTTAAAAAAATACATTTGTAAAACAATATCCCGAATACTTTAATAAGTTAGATTCAAGAAAAATGTCACCCTCCTGAATACAAAGTATTTCTTGGCCTTCCTCATGTATTTCTCTTGTGCTATTGCATTAAAAGAAACTGCTTCTATGAAGTGGAAGAGGAAAACAGCTTGGCAGATTACTTCATAAGAGCTGAAGGGGACTTTAGTAAGTGCAGGACATCTACTTTGGCACTTCTGAAAAAATGGTCTAAGGCATTTGCTCTCATCTTTCCACATGTAAACGGTTCCCAAAAATCAAGCCCAAAGGAAGAAGAAACATTTTCAAATCCTAAGGCATTGGGTAAGACAAAGAGCTGCCCAGAAAATTGAAACCAAAAGAAATTTAGCAAAAGCTTCCTAATAGAACAGAAACTGAAAGCCTTGACATCTGGCATGATGTCAAGTGTGAATACTGAGCATTTAGGTCAGCAGAAATAAGAACAATGCGAGTACTTAAAAGTACACGGCTCTGACATTTGAAAAATCTGACCCAACAGTGGTAGCTGAAGTGGTTCCACAAGTTTTCTGTTGGTGAAAAAGCAGTACAGCCTCATTCTTCTCCCATCAGACAGGCGAATGCCTCTTCCTCGGCCTGTACAAGCTTCTCCTCCTCTCTTCCTACCCCTTTATTTTATCCAGTCTTCCTTTTCACAAAGATACCTGGGTCTAGCCCTGCACTCTGCGTTCTCGAACCTACTCACATTTCCAACCCTCCTTTGCAGAATATCACACGTTAAAGCATATCCACGTGACAGGCAATTCTGCTGGTGAACAACAATTCTGCCCCTACTTGACGTGCCCAGCGCTCTATTAAACTCAGTCAAACCCCATCTCCATGGAGAAGCAGAAGGGCTTTGAGGCTGTCAGTTTTCCTCACCCCCCTTCAGTAATTTGCTTAGCTATGTTTAGCAGAGATAACGCTCCCTCCTTACCTATTGATCCCTGCCAGCCTTGGAGTGCTTCAAGATGTCTCTAATAGGCACACCAAGAAGAGCACAAGGTTTGCTGCCTACCTGCATGCCAGCACGTGAGAATGAATGACAGGTGACTCAATAATCAAAAATCTTATGGCTCTACCTGGGCAGGAAGAGATTTTTGGAAGCCCAAACCACAACACAGTCTTTACATTTTTCATTTCTCCTTTGATTTAGACAAGAAAAAAAAACTCATCAAGAAACTAATTTTCCAATTCTTTTCAATCTGAGCTCTCAAAAACACTTTAGGAGCAAAACTGGGAGTTTCAAAGGGTTAAGGGCAAGCAATGGGAGCCGGTGGAATATTTCAAATTCTACAGTTTCAAGGCTTTCGTGTGAAGCTGGGGCAGTCAGGGAAGCAGTTGCACCTTGAGTCTGTGCTGGTTTTACATCCACTCAGCATGATGGAACGCACCAAGATGTTGGGCTGAAGTGCTATCTGCACATTCCCAGATGGTTAGAGCTCAAGTTCTTACAACTCCTTTTTATCCAGTAGGGATGTGAGTACAAGGTCTGTTATGTTCCTGGAGTTGAGAAGGGGATTAAATAAATAAAACCAGGTCTTTTCTCCTTCACAACTTAAACTTTTCTTTAACGCATGGGCTGTTCTCATCTAAGCTCATTAGACTTGAGGTCTAATGTGGTGGCAGCATGGTACATCCAGGCTGCCTTTCTGGCAGTGGAATACAAGTGAAGAGGCAAAATAACTTTGGTATGATTTGGATTTCACGCTTAAACATATGTCAAAATATTCTTATTCTGGCAAAAATAAGTGTTTGCAGCCTTTCCCAATAGCTAAACTCTATTCACTGTTTGGATAAGCTCAGCCTGTCTCTGGTTTGTTAGCAATTTAATGCTTGTCCCTTATACTTGCTAAAATCAGGGAAACTGCTGCACACTTCTTCAGCAAACCACTACAAAAATAATTTCCTTGTCCTCCATATTACTGACATTATTCCTCTGTACCTTCCAGCCCCCTTTTGGAGGATCCATCTTTTTCTATATCATCACGTGTATTTGCCTTCATTTTAAGGCTCCTCACAAGACATCCATTGCTATCCTCAAAGAAGCCTGTGCCCACCACTGTTACTGAGAAGGAAGGCTGCTAACTTTCTGCTGTTCTTGATTAGCTGAACTTTGGTGTTTCCCCATGTATTCTCAGACCACATACCCTCTACAGTATCTAATATAGGAATTCCTCCATCCCTTTCAAATTCTCCTGTTCTTGTGCTCCCTTCCTTACCATTACCTGTTGTCTCTTGCATTACAGATGCAAGACTTGGTCCTTTGAGAAAGACCGTCTTTGTGTCGTTTCAGTTTTCTCTGATCACACAGGATATAATCAAGACATGCAGATTCTCCTCCTAAAATTAAGATAACTGAGGTAGATGCCTGGAGAGTTCGCAGAAGTGAGAACTGGAAGTGAGAACTTGCATGATTTCAGTAAAATAATTCTCTTCGTATGGAGTCAGTCAGCTCTCCACTGTCCAGATCAGGACTGTAAGAATTGGTTGCTTTTTCTTGACCTTTCCCTGCAGAAGCAGCATTTGATTAAGTGCTTTGGGTTTGGTTTGTTGGGTTTGGTTTTTTGTTTGTTTTGGTTTGTTTGTTTGTTTTGTTTTTTTGTTGTTGTTGGTTTTTTCCTTAAGAACTACTGCAGCTACTCACAAGTAAAAAATGGGGAAGCGTGAAATCTTCTCCCCATCACACCGAACCATGTCATTGCTGCAGGCTTATCCCCAACCTTTGCCTGATATCTAGGTCAGAAGCAAGCCCAGTCAAAAGAGATAGCTAGAGTTAAGAACATCTCTAATTGTAGAAAAGATACCTTCAGCACACACAAAGATTACTTCACTGGGCGTAAAAGCACCGAAGGGCTCGTTCTTATCATCAAGGGACCATGTTTACAGGAGAGATGCTATCCTTATCTTTTGACTCGCAGGACTGAAGTTGGCGAGGCTCGGCAGTAATATCCTGTCTTCATCCACTGTGAGTTACTTATCTGAAGGGAGCATTCTGCAAGGCATCTGTGATGAGCTTGCCCTGAAAATATTAATTGAAGCAGTAATAGCTAGGCTTAAGCAACTGGATGTTGAGGATAATGATTTGTGAGTGAAGATAATTATTTGGTAAGTGTAGCATGACTTCTGTTTTACAAGACAATAACAAGCAGGCTATCATCAGCATATAGTAATTAAGAGACTGGTGTTACCCACAATCAACATTCACATAGAGGGATGTTGAGAGTGCTGAAAGGTTTTAATAACTGGCTGGTGGCACTTGCCATGTAGGTTGGGAAAGCAGCAGTACTGCGGTTTAGAAAAAGCAAGTTCTGAATGATTTTACAGGTCTTTCCTTCTTCTTCTTCCTCCTACCCTGATCTCATCTTCCCTATGAGAAACTTCATTCACTTCCAGCATCTCCAAGCACTGAGAAACAGCAAGCTGCACTGGGAGCACACTGTGGGTGGAAGACTGTTCCACAGGCAGTACCGACATTTCCTAGAGATGCTTGTTCAGACACCACTAAAAGTACATGAAGTGTACACTTCAGCTTGTTTTATTAGTTCTGCCTATGTTTTAATACATNCACACAAAAAACCAACAATAAAACACCACCCCCACCCCCCAAAATGAGGAACTATTTCCAGAGCTGTGCAGCTGACTAGCCAGGTATGCTCACACCTTTTCTGTCCCTTGCAGAAAAACACCAGGTACAAGACAGTTTGCCCACACCAACAGTTGTTAATAGGTGACCAGTAAGTTAACAGGTGTCCAGTAAGGTCAGGATTTCATTCCAGTTTGCTGGATTTTAATAAAGTATCTGACACTCAAAGTATAGCAAGAGAAAGATGATCTTAAAATGATACTAGCTATTTCACTGAAAAACAGTCCATACAGGAAGAAAATACAGTGTCACAAGATCACTGCTATGGGTGTAAAACATCTCAGTTTTAGGGATACTTTGTTCCTAGCCCTTTCCCCCTTGCTGAAACATTGTGGAGTTGTTGTGCAAAGGGCAGCTGAGGAGAAGCACAAGTGACTAAGTTCACCAGTAGGGTTTTAACCCTTAAAAACCCCAAACCCTTATTTGATTTTTATGAACAACTACCAAATTATCAGCATTCTCTTACAGTAACTTCAGGCCAAAATACGGACACACAATTTAGGATACTATGGCTACTGCAACATTACCTGTCTCCTGTGAACTGTGCGTGTGAGGCCTATGGAAGGACAACTGACTGCAGTGGTTGTGTATAAACCTGCTGTGCCTTGAACACATTCAGCCCCAGACACTCAGAACCTGCTTTTGGAATAAAAAACAGTGGTAATACGAGAGCCTCTAGACATTTTCTGAAAGCTACGCTGTAGCTTCCAATTATGTTCAAGTGATGCATTTTAATAGCTACCTTCTTCAGTGGAGTAAAAGTTTCCATTTGTGCTAACTTTGATGTGATAATAGGAAGGAAAAGTGTATGTTTGCACTCTTCATTACTATTTCACCAGCCCAAGAAAGTCTGATGGAATACAGGCTTTAATCACAACAGAGATCAAGAGCAAACCAACATTCATTTCAGAAAAGCCATAATTAGGGAGAAGAAAGGAAAGAGAGAGGCATCACCATCAAAAACACTTGGCCTTCACAACAGAGTGTTAGGTCACTGGCCAACAAACAACTGACTTTAAATTGCATAAATGTGTATAGTGAATAAATAAAAGCCAATTGAAGAGTTTACTGCAGATTGTGCAGAACAAGTGGGTGATCAGTGAAGGTTTTAAAAAGCTTTTTTTTTTTTTAATATGCAAACATATAATTCAGGAAGGACTCATTCTTCAGATGCCTCCTTACAACCCATTCTACTCCTTTGTGGACAACCAGGTGCTTTGTTCCCATCTCTGCTACAGAAACCTTTTCTTGACAAATCTCCTGCACAGGCTGCAGTGAAGGGTCTCACTTCACATTACATCTCTCCAAGTGTGACTGCAGTCTGCCACCAAAAAAGGTCATCTTTCTCCCTTCCTCCCAGCCAGATCCCTGCAAGCTGAATTCAGCTGTCCATAGGGAAAGGTGGTTCAACTGCTAATTTAATGTAAGACTTCACTTTTTGGGGTGAGCTTACCCAGTTCACCCTGCAGCTGCACAGTGACTGGGACTGCTGCAAGGAAAGCAGCAGGACCGGAGCTGGTCTGGTTAACCCAGACCCCACCTTTGGCAGCAGTTTGCAGTTGCACCATCTGTGAGAAAACAAAAAACCAGGCTCTCAGCTCTGCTCCAACACCTGCTACTCTGCCAAGCTCCTTTGTCAGCCCCATCCGCCGACCACACCAGACAGAAGCTGTTTGTCCTTGTTTTCTCAAGTCAACACCGCTCAGCCTGCTTCAGACCACCTTTTGCTCAGGGGTTTACTGTGACACCACTTTTCTTTGCACAGCTTGAAAATTGAGCATCTTTTCCACCTTCCACCCCAATGTGACCTACATAAAAACACTAGTTTCTTTTAATCCTTCCCTACAAAGTCAGCCAGTTAATTGGGACTAATCCCATTTGAATAACTACTGAGAAGTGATAGTTACAATGAAAATATTTACAAGTACATGAATATGTACAATCAACTTTGACTGTCTTCCCTTCCCACTGCAGATAACTTGTCTCGAAGTGACACATCACTGTCTCTTGTTCAGAACTGCACTGTTTTTACAAGGTCTGGGACCCCAGGTGCCACACAAGTACCAACAGACCACACAACAGGCACAACACCGCATGTGAGTTATAGGATCAGTGGTTGAAAAGAGCTGTGGCTCTGTACTACCAAAGATGCAGACACTCAAGAAGTGGAGAATGAGGTAGGGCTTTAATTAGATGTGTGAATTGACCACCCATCTCTGAAGCTCAGCACAGCACTACTCAAACCCTGTATGATCCCCTCCGGGTGCTTCTGCAATATGAAAGCTACAGAATGTTTCTAGATATCAGAGAGAACAGCTGAGTCTGGATAAAGATAAAATTTTGCAAGCTCCAGGCTTGCCTGGGGTTGGAGGGTACCTGTCTCCTCCCAGTGGGGTGCTGGGCCATCCCAGCTGTGGGGAGCTCCTCCAGAGCCAGCCTCCACACCAGCTCCTGCAGCTTGGCAAAAGATGGATGCAAGGGGTTAGGTAGCATGTCTGGGACAGGAGAGAGGACTCACTGTTTTATTTGTGTGTGTTACCTCAGAAAAGATAACATACCCCTGAGCTGTCAGCTTCACCTGGATTCACCTTGAGACTAGATAAACTATGAAGCTGGGAACAAGATTACAGAGCAAACAAACCCCAAAACAAGGTTTCCCTCATCTGTCCTAGAAGCCTACCTGCATTTTGGTTTTGCAGTCTTCTGTCTGCCATAGCTGGGAACATGAAGTTCAGAGAAACAGTCACCCAGCAATTAGTAATGAGGTCTGATTCTGGGTCAGAAAACATCTGGCAACAGAGTGAATGTCTTCTTAGTAAACCCATTCCCCACTCCCCCTCAGGACTACTCTGCTTTGGGCACACTTCTCTAGCTTCCTCTCCCTCTGTTCAACAGAGCAATTACCTCTCTTGTTTATACCTTAAACCTGATTCACATTGCCATACAAGACCTACAGTGGTATGAAAGAGATTAATGGAAAATCATAAGCTGTTAAAGCAGTCCCCAGATCAGAGCTATCAGGGGAAATATTCACTGTTGATAACTGTGTGAAGTCACTGTCTCTAGCATGCTATCAACTGTCTCCTCCCTATTTAGACACAACTCTGGGATTACACAGACAAGAGGCAGACTACAAATACTCTGTCCAAACCATATCCCTTCACACCTCCCTGGCCACATATCCCTCTTTTGGAAGGGTTAGGAATTCTCTAGCATCACAGAGGTGAAACTTGATGCTTTCTACAGAAGTTAAACGAATGCTTAAAAACAAAACAACTCCTCACTGAAACAGCAGATTTGAGACTACTCAGGAATGTTGTAGCCATGAGAGTCTAAGGGTAGAAAAGCAAGGCAGGGTCTGCAAAAGGACACGTCTAATAAAGGATATTACCTCGCCCTCAAACATTGCTGAACGTATTTAGTGCATTCACTAAGTCTTTCAATCAGAGGCCTCAGGCTTGCAACTGGAGCTCCCTTTCTGCCTGGACAGCTATTTGACTAAAATCGGGCTGGTGGGCAGAGGACTCCTCCTCCAGGGTCAGATTACAGGGCTGGAGACAAAAGCTCTTCCATGCATGTATGCGCACACACTCACAAGGTTAAAGCAAATTAACAGAGGGAGTAAGGCAATTTATCGTGCATGTGATTAAATATATTTATGTTCTAGTGCAGAAGTGCAGGGAGTAGGGGCCTTTGCTTAAAGTGCTCTGTGTGGCTCTCCTGGAGGCCCAGCTGAATTCAACCCCCGGGCTTTTCAGTTTTGGGGTTTTTTTTCGGTGGATTTTTGGTTAAGAGCAGCCCCGTGCAGCAGGCTGGCAGTTCAGACCACAACCACGATGCAAACAGTTGGAGCTCTTGCCTGTCCCTGCCCAGAGACTCAAGCGCTGATCCTGCCCACAACAGGTGGATAGATGCAGTCACCATTCACACTGGGAAAATCCCACACTAACCTACACCAGCCCATGCAAGGTTAGACTGCCTTAAAGCTCAGGAGTGGAGCCTGGCAGCAGGACCACTTGGATATAAGACACACATTTTGCATGTTTAGCTAAAGTGGTTTAAAAAAAAAAAAGCTTCCTTTTTTTTTGAGTTTTTTTTTTTTTAATCTGTCCTTCTGTCCTAGTTTTCCACTTCCTCAACAGCTGAAGGGATTAAACAATTTAAATTGTGTTATTAGTGCTTTGCAGCAAGACAGTTGGCTCTGCGTTACCGGGGTGGCAAAAACATAGCAAGCAGGTCAAACGGTGCCAGTCAGTATTTGTGAGACCCCATCTGGCTACTGGGTCCAGCTTTAGGCCTTCCAGTACAAGAAACATCAACGACTGGAGCAAGTCTAGCCAAGGGCAAGTAGGATAGTATTGGGGCTGGAGCACAGGATGAATGAGGAGTGACTGACAGCAGGTTCAATTAGAAGAGAAGGCAAAGGGGGATCTAACTGCTGTCTACAACTATCTAAAAAGGTGGCAGAGAGAAGACAGAGACAGACCCTTCTTGGGCACACACAGCAGAATGGAAAGAGACAACATGCACAAGCTCTAGCAAGGAAAATCCCCATTAGATGGAAGGAAAAATATTCCCGTCCGTCCGTCCGTGTGTCCCGTCCCCCCCCCATGAGTGCAGTTAAACTCTGGAATGGGGACCCAGAGAAGTAAGAAAAATCTCTGTCTTTGGAGGTTTTTGAAGCTCACCTGGCCAATGCTCTGAGCAACCTGACCTAAATTAGAAATTGGCCTCACTTTGAGCAAGTGTTGGACTGCAGACCTCCCAGAAGTACCTTCCATTTAAAGTTTTCCATTATTCTGTGAACAAGCCTCAAGCCAGCGTCTTATTGAATTGCTCTACCTATATCACAAGACCACATCTAGGGGCCGAGCTGGCATCATCTTGCTTGTGAGTCTCCAGATGAAGGTTTAATACATACATGTCTTATCTGCATAAGCTCCTTTCCCAGTTTTATCACAATTTCCCTGGGCCTCTCCACACAGACAAGCCTCACAAAGGAATGCGCGACCATCCCAGAAACTGAGCCAGTGTGTTTCATCACCTCACCGAATCACTGAAGCCTTCAATTATGCTACGCTTTTCAAGTGCAGTAATTAAGGAGCTACAATTTGATCTTCAAGATGATACTGCAGCATGTTTCTATGAAAACATTTATTTTTAAAAGTTCATTAAAATGTTGTGCCATCCAGAACACACAATGGTTACTAAAACCAGCCATTATGGAAACCAAGCTCACGGATGTTTACCTTGCTTTGATTTAAGTCAGCTACTAAAGAACATCCACTCCAGCCTGTGGGAAATTTCACCAGGTTTCAAAACAAGGGACTGCCCCGGTCACCTTCCTCTCACTCATTCCCAAGGCACAAATGAGGCTGGAGGAAGAGCAGGAGCATCTCTCACTACTCCAACCCAAGCAGCTGCCAGGCTGGGATGTAAAGGGCTGCAATCCCCCATCAGGTGCAAAGAACCAGAGAGGAGAGAACAAAACCCTGATCGCATCTAGGAGTGAACCTCTGCCCAAATACAGCATCTGGAGATAGAAACTGGGCTGAGGTAACCAGAGCCACATTGGTCAGGAATGTGTTTCTACATCACCTACACACTTGGAGAAGTCATTTCCTAACCTTGAGGGCAATGGTGAACACAAGGCTCTGCTGATCAATCTGGGTTTGTCTAGATACCGGTCAGCACAAGATGGGTCACTCAGGGGTCAGCTGCTGTTAGGGCACAAGCTGCTTATAAACACATCCAGATATCATTACTGGGGTCAACACAGATAAGCCGATCTTCAGGTTAACTTAAGAAGTAACAGTTTCTTTCACTGGGTGGTCTTGGGAAAGTCTGCCGAGTTCGACATGTCAAAATAACAGTAAGAGATGGCATGCATAGGGATTTAAAAATTAGAGTGAAAGCCAGTGCTGACACTGGAGCTGAGGTGGGTCTCCCCATGCCCAGGAGAGGGAGTTGATCTGGCGTTATGGGCTGCAGGAATCCTGGAGGCTCAGCCAATCTCTCCAGGGGATGTAAATGACACCTCACCCCCAAATTATTCCCACCCCGAGGAGCAACAAGGATCCTCTCCCTCCTTCTCCCGAACCGATGTGGTCTGTGGGCAGCCCTCCAGACACCCCCACAAGAGATGAAGGAGGAGGAAGGTCTTTGCACGAAAGCCTAGGGGTAGTTTGGCACGCAGGGGTGGAGGCAGGAGCAGCTTACCCCCCTTGAGGGCCAGGAACAGGCAGGGAAACCGGTTATGACCCAAGGAACGCCCCTCCACTGCTCTTACCGTATAAGATGGGGTGTTGGTGGACCCCTTGCCTAATTACAGGCTACTCGAGGATCCCCTAAATTCGCAGACACTTTCACCTTATAAGACAGGAGAGAAAGCCTGCCGGGGGTGGGCGGGGGGTGCCTTTCCTTATAGGACACAGAGGGAGGCGTCCCCTACAACCTGGGGGTGAGGGAAGAAGCGTCCACCTCATAAGGTAGGAGGGCAAAGAGTCCCCTACAGCCTGCAGGAGAGGAATTCCCCTTATGAGATAGGAGGGGGGGGGTCCCGTACAGCCAGAGGAAGGGAATTTGCCTTGTAAGGTAGGAGGGTGAGGGGTCCCCCACGGCCTGCGGGGGGGCAGAAGGGTGTGGAGTCCCCCCTTATAAGACAGGAGGACGGTGGGGCCCCTCTTTGATGGGTGCGCGTGACCCAGGGGGAACCGCGGGCCACTGGCAGGGCTTCAGCCCCTCACAGGGGGACGGGGAGGGATCGCGGCTCCTACCGGCTGCAGGAGGCGGTCACACCGGGGGTGCTGTCCGCCGGAGGCGAGCGGCTGGCGCAGGCCTCGGCGCTGGGCCTGCCCCGTCTCCGTCGAGGGGGCTTCTGGCCCACAGGGTCTGCCTCCATGGTGACACGTCGCGCCGGAGAAGGCGGGGACCGGGACCCAAGCCGCACCGCTTCCGCTCGGCGGATAATGGCGGCGGCAGTAGCAGCGGCGGCGGCGAACCGGCGGTTTGAAAATGGCGGCGGCAGCGGCGGCGGCCAATCAGCGCGGCGGGCGGGGCGCGTTGCTAGGAGACGAGAGAGGAGGCGGGGCGAGCGAGGGGCGTGGCTCTGCGGGAAGAGGGCCGTCGCCCTCCCTCAAAGAGCACAGCGCCCCCTAGTGTCCCGCGCGCTGGGAGGACCCCGGCAGGGCGGGGGGAAACTGAGGCACGGAGCCGTTATTATGGCCGGCCGTCACCCGCCCTCTCCGTCCCGACCGGCGCTGTGCTCTCTCTTCTCCCTTCCTCCGTCCTTCCCTTCAGCCTTTTCTCCTCAGCAAACGCCAAACCACCACCCTGCAGACCCGGGGAGGGCAGCAATGTCCTTGGTGCCGCTGAAGGGAGGCAGAAATCAACAGGACTGTGGAGGGGAAACAACTGCCCTCCCCCCCCCCCCCAA
>VUYV01000704.1:0-27887 GCA_008711295.1 Anarhynchus alexandrinus | reverse complement strand
GGCTAGCAAACCCCAGAAACGCTGCCTTGAAAAGCCATCAGGAGCCCTCACGGTTCCTCCCGTCCCACTTCGGATTAAGTGGTGCTTTGAACAGGGCACTGGGTGAAAGTTTAGACGTGCTCAGGTGAGGGTATCGGTTGGAAACGTGTCCCACTTGGCTGAGATTTTGATTTTCCTCCATTTCAGCCCTTTCCCTCTGTGGAAAGTGGCTGTCGTGGAGGGGAAGCTGTGTCTCCCCTCATGGTGGGGGGCGGCAGCCCAACTGTTCCTATAAGAGAGGGTGGGTTATGGTATATCATTGCTTATAAATTGGAATTATCTCCTCTGGAGTGCAAACCTGCCTTTAGACCAGACAGTTTTGGCAGAAAGATCTCCCTTTAACAATGCTGGCACCCCAGGCAGCTATGCTGGAACGGCCTTTTACAGTTTATCATGTTCATTTCAGTCACAGGTTGATCTCAACTTCTGTGTAGCAGTTGGATGAAACGCTTTGAAACCCATTAAAAACCCCACATATGCACAAGGCATTTCACTGACTTGGCTGTATTTTAGTAATGAATCAGAAATGGATTCTTCAGAGATACTAAAAAGCAAGACGACCTTTTGAAGTGGAACCTGCAGCTCGATTCAGAAAAGTAGATGCCCTCTCTTTAAGCCGAATAGAGCAGCCTGCCAAAAGGTTTAATATAACCATATGCAAGACAAAGATTTGAAGGTTTTAGAAAGAAGTTGTGCTTCTATTTTGAAATGTACCATTGGGATGAGGGAAAGAGTAAGCATACCCGATACACCAGGCTTACTCTCAGCAGAGTGTGCCAGAGGAGTCAGACTCAGCACTGATATTATGCCAAAGCTAAGGGAATTAATTTTGCTTATTTTATTCCAGTGCAGACTTAACATGACAAAACTGTGAAGTTTCTATTTTTGTTCAAACCTAAACAGTTGAGCAAGTTGTATTGCCTCACTTGGTATTTCATTTATATTGGCTTATAGTTACTGATAGACATTCCTACACTTCACCTCCACCGACCAAATTCTTTCACTTCTTTCCAGTCCTTCTCCATAGCTGTCTCCTACCTCAGAGACCTCCCCTGCTCAGCCGGACCCTGGTTTCTGCAGCAGCCATCCATAAACCGGTGGGTCCTCCTTGGTTTTGAAAAACTTCCAGTCTTTCAAGACCTCCTGTTTTTTGCATTCTGCAGTGGCTGCAGCTGCACCCCTGAGCACTGTATCCCTCCCCAGTACAGCAGGCAGCGAGCCATGGACTTATCAAATGACTTTTCCATCTAGATGGAAAACTCAGCACAGACATTGGTGGTCTGAGAGGTGCTTGTGGCAGGCCGCCTCTGCTGAAACTATAGGTATGTAGGTCATGAGGGCAAAGCATATCCGAGGATGCGGTCAGCAGGTGTGTTTCTCATGGTGAAGTCAATACGGAAGTTTCTGCTAAACCAAGGATGCGATAGGAGAGGACACCACCCCATCAGCAGGTACAGTATCATAGAATCATAGAATTGTCTAGGTTGGAAGGGATCTTTAAGATCACCAAGCCCAACCATCAACTTAACAGTGCCAAAACCACCACTAAACCATGTCCCTCAGCACCACATCTACCTGTCTTTTAAATACCTTCAGGGATGGCAACTCCACCACTTCCCTGGGCAGCCTGTTCCAATGCTTACAAGTAGGATACTGGGTATCCAGGTTGTGGTTGGTGATGTCCTAGATCAATGACTTGTCCTTCTTGTCTCCTGTGGAGCCTGAGTGCTCCAGGGTGGGGTGGGGGGTCAGTGCAGAGCCGCCTGTGGAATCTGGTAGGTGTCCCTGTCTTGAAACTGAGAGAGCTACAGCTTGGATCTGAGTGACCAGGAACCCTTGCATGATCCATGGATCAGCAGGCAGTAGAAGGGGGTTTCTGAGACACTGCTACAGATGAGTATTCAATCCAAATGCAGATTTTTGAAGGCCATACTTCGTTCAGAGTCAATCAATTGGATTGAGCTGTGACCACACTGGGGAGGGAAACATACCCTGAAATCCGAACTTGAGCAGAGTCAGGTCAGCCTTGTTATCGACTTCTGTCACACCCACCTGTCTTTGCCTTTCAGTTACATGCTCAAGACAGAAAGTCTCCATCCAAAGAAACTCTCCATTGGATCTCCATTCAAGCAGATCTCAGACTGCTTCCACTCTGCACCCATCATGCTTTATCTGCCATTTTGGAAGTCTCATCAACCAGTGCCCAAATCCAGCATTACCTTCCCAGAGGTGTAGCAGTCCCAGACCGTTGGCAGCATATCCCTTCCAAATGACATGCGGCTCGCTGTGAAAGAACAACAGTGGACACCAATCTGAATTTCAACCATAGCAAAGCATGTTCACTGGAGACCATAGTAAAAAGGAAGTCAGGTGGCAGTGGAAAGAGAGGAACAGAACAGGGAGAGGTAGACTGAAAATGAGAGTCACTTTTACTTTTCTCTAGAAGGGTCTTAAGTCTTTATATTAGATTAATTTAAATTACAGAGACTTACCTACAACTCTCCTTGAACTCACATCCACAGTAGTCACAGGATCTGCTGAACCATCCTCTTGTTGTGGGCCACAGGATTCCTAGCACAAACATTTTAGGAAAGCTGAGAAACCAGTCCAGCTTCGGGATCCTTTTTGTATCTCTTAATTCTCTTTATTGGATTTCCACCAATTTTTAGTATATCTCCAGCGACTGTGGGCTCTGGAGCTAGATGGATGTTCTAGACAGCTGCTCGCCTAGTCCTCTTTCACTAGTGAAGGACCCAGAGGAGTCCATTTGCTTGTTCATTTGCTTGGTTATGGGACCAGGGCCTTGTGGTTGGACCTCATCTTCGAGGCAGTACTGCACTGTCCATCTGCACACCACCCTGTCCGGCAGAGATGGAAATGCAGGACCCTTCAGTAGGACCAGGGAAGAGGCAAACTGAGATATTCTGTGAAAGAAACCTTTTCACAGCTTCCGTTCCCTGCTGAGGGGCAGTAGCAACAGCAATGATTTTATCAGAGGAGGCAGAGGCTACACAAGAAAGTCTTTCCCGATGCTATGAAGATCTGTCTCTCACACATTCCTCCCTCACTCTGCCATATGGCAGTGCCTATCAGGCTGGAGACAACACGCCCAAGGGGATCCCCAGCTTCTCATCACAGGCAACTATGAGGGGCATAGGCACTGGGCAGGAAGGGTACATGACTGCTAATCAGCACATGAGCAAGAGTCTTCAGCTAGACGCGCCAGCCTCACCCTGCATCCTCTTCCCCGGCTCATGCATGAGACTTACCAGCTGCGTAGCCCTGATAACTGCTACTTGTGCAGTTTATGCGCTCACCAGAGCTTGGTATTTCAATAAGCGTAAGTGGATTTAGGATGCTATATAAAGATATTATCTCAAAGTCAGGCGTTGGTTGGTACAACCAACCTCTTTTGTGATGGTCAGGACAGAAGTTCTGCCTTGCTTCAGGCCGCACCCTGACTTTATGGCCGAGTCCCTGGTGGTGTCTGAGGCTGTTTAC
The DNA here is from genome assembly GCA_008711295.1 of Anarhynchus alexandrinus. Taxonomy (NCBI): domain Eukaryota; kingdom Metazoa; phylum Chordata; class Aves; order Charadriiformes; family Charadriidae; genus Anarhynchus; species Anarhynchus alexandrinus. The sequence goes on along the minus strand of VUYV01000704.1, from coordinate 24,347 downwards.
ACCATTGAAGATGGACTCGGGCAGCCCAGTGCCCATCAAAGACAAGTAATGGTTGAAGATTATGCCCACACGGTATCCATGGGATCTCATGAGTGGTGCACAAATAAAATTACTGACAGAGCACAGCCTCTGAGGGGCTTGCTAAGAGGGTAGTGAGAGGCCCACTGATGCTACAGCACGTGCTGTAAGGGGTTGCAAAACAGTTTCACTGCATAAGAAGGTTGTGATGCTCCAGGAGAAATTTTAAATTTTAAGTATGAAGCTTTGCTCCATGCTTCATCTTTGAGGCTGGAAAAGATTTTGCTCAAAAGAGGGCTTTTGCCTGCTAGGCTTTCTCCTCCCCATTCTCAGCAAGGAGTAGTAGAGACTGTATTGACCTAAATGTCTGTCTTGTTAGGACTATTGCCTTTTGGAAGATTTCTTTTGGATTAGGCAGGGGATTAGTAACACATGCATTAAGGACTTGTGGTTCTCAAACAAGCAGACTTAATTAGGCAAAGATTAAAGCACGCTTCGTTGACACCGATCTCTTTCAGGATTCAAAGCGTCAAGTTATTTTGTCGAATTTTATACACTTGGCAACATTGCTCATTTAAACACTTACACTACTTCGAAAGTAGTCATCTGGAGGATTCAAAGCAGCTTAGACATTTATAGTGCCATAAAACCTTAAACCATAAATTGCACGTGATTAGGGAGTGTGTCACCATCAGTATTTAGAGGCATTTAAAAAACCCCACCAACCTGACTTGTATTTTCATCTAGGAAAAAAACCCTAGAAAATAAGTGCCATAAAACTACATGAAAATTATCCTTGCATTCCAGGTAGTCAGCAAGCATCAGGCTAGATAATACATGTGGTTCACAGCCATGACAGGAACTCTGCCAAGTGACACAATCAACTCATGAAAGGTTTCAGAGCTCTTCCAGGAGGCTTACGAGATACCCGAGCTGGCCAAACTGCTGCTGGAAGCCTCAAGTGGTGCATTTCTCAATTGTTGCACATCACGCAGAATTGATTCCTTTTAGAAAAAAAAAAAAAAGTCTAAGCAAATTAGTTTGGATAATCCAAGTCGCTCTGCTCTTCCGTTCTCACTCCTTGCACCTCTACAAACTTTACAGTTGGGCCTAACTTTTGTTTTGTCTTAGCCAGAGAGCTGACCAATGTAAAAAAACCTCAGTTTTAATAGTAGCACAGCCCCACGTGTATTTTTACAACACGTTTCAACTTTCAGAAGATGAAGGAAAAAGTATTTTGCTTTTACGTCTTCAAAATGGTTGTTTATGTAGGCTTAATGACAGCATTTATCATTCTTAGAGATTTAGGACCATTAGAAAAAGCCCTGTGAACTGCAAGTAATCAGAATCGTCAGTCATCTATTAGCTTTGTCTGTGGCAATGGGAAAGGAAAAACTTCTCCTTTGCACAGACAGCACAGCAGGGGAACAGGTCTCTAGCTACAATATTAGGACGCCCTTTTGACACTGCTATGGATTTGATTTCAGCAGCTCCAAAACAATCCTTTTCCATAAGGGAGCAGGGATATGTGCAGGAATGAGAAGATCCCATGCAGCCAAGAACAGCCTGGACAATCAAATGTGTCTACCCGCCTTTTCCAGCCATGCAACAGATCTCTGTACGCCACACATTCAAATTAATCCCAACAATTAAAATTAAACCTCTGTCCTGAAATCTAATTCTTCCAAAACACCTGATGCAAAGCTTCAGTTTACAACCCTGCTAAAGGCAGTGTTGGTAGCTCTGACATTTCATAGAATCATAGAATCATGGAGTGGTTTAGGTTGGAAAGGACCCTGAAGATCATCGAGTTCCAACCCCCCTGCCATAGGCAGGGACACCTCCCACTAGACCAGGTTGCCCAAGGCCACGTCCAGCCTGGCCTTGAACACCTCCAGGGATGGGGACTCAACAACCTCTCTGGGCAACCTGTTCCAGTGCCTCACCACCCTCACAGTGAAAAACTTCTTCCTAATCTAAACCTGCCCTCTTCCAGTTTGAAGCCATTCCCCCTCGTCCTATCACTACATGCTCTAGTAAAAAGTCCTTCTCCAGCTCTCATGTAGGCCCCCTTTAGGTACTGGAAGGCCACAATAAGGTCTCCCCGGAGCCTTCTCTTCTCCAGGCTGAACAGCCCCAACACTTTTAGCCTCTCCTCATAGGAGAGGTGCTCCAGCCCTCGGATCATCGATCATCATGATCCAGCCCTTGGATCATTTACCATGAAGGGAAGTACTAAGGCTAACTTCTTAAACTGGTCATGAATTTGGCAAGAGCTTTTCTAATCCTGTCTTTGCTCTAGATGTTTCCCACGTACAGACAGGTGGGAAGGAAAAGTCTCACTGAGAAGGGCCCTTCGTAGAGGGTCAATAACAAATTGAATCTATGCTGAAATGCAGCACCAGGCAGCTCCACGGTGTGGGCTAACAGCAGTGCCCCAGTCAGCGATGGGGATTCCGGCTCAGTCTCTTCAATCAAAACAAAAACTTGCAAGACTTATAGTAGGGTCAACTACTAAGAGAGCAGAGAGGGGCTGGGGTCCTCTGCAGAACCAGATAAAATGACTTTATTGGCAGAGAAAAAGACACAATTCAGTTTCCTCAAGAGATGTGCGCACACACACTCTTGACTGATGAGGTGGTTTCAGCTTTGTGGACCGGGAAACGCAGGAGAGAGATCAAGAAGAAAAAAAAACAGGTATCAGAAAGATGAAAACAGGTCACGCAGCAGGAAGTTAGTTCCTTGGAGTCCTGCTGAACAAATTGAAACTAAAAGTGCCCGTGAGCTGATTCGAACGTTGGACAAGGTTCAAGGGCACGGGACAAACTGATGGCAGGAAAATGCATTGCGGGTTCAGTTCAGAAAGTCCCTGAGCTGAACAAAAATCAGAGGAAGGACTTCAGGGGATATGTTATATACATTTTCCCGGCCCTTTACACTTCTCCAAACAGTTTTTCATGGCCACGGTTGGGAGCAGGGCACCGGGAAGCAGACCTTTGCCTGACACCTTACAGCCACCCTGACACTCATTACAGAATATAAGTCCATCTTTCTTCAAGTTACTTTAGAAGAAAGTTTTTCCTTCAAGCATTTACCTCATTACTTCTAAGACAATTAAAGGGAGAAGAGTAGAAATAACCCTTTGCAACTGGAGAATAAATAAAAATATATCCTCGTGCATATTGCTACAGCCTAACCCCACGGCAAAGAAGCCCGTACCCCACAGCTGGTTCCTATCTGCTTTAGGGAACGCAGAGGAGAAGCACAGCTGTGCAGAGACAAATAAAGAGATGGTGCTTTCTCCACCCTCGGTTACGGGAATAACTTTGAGGCAGAGCTGGTTGGGGGAATTCTGCTGGAACTGTGTTCTGCCGAAATATGCAGTTCCACTCCGCTCCAATCGAGCTGTCTAGCAGAATGAGATGGGTCTGCCAGGGTTTTATTTGGAAAGAAAAATGAGGGGAGTGGGGGAGAAGTTGGATTGTCAAAACATCCCATCCTATTAGCCTTGAAATGAAGGTTTTCTGTTTTAATCACTTTTTGCTGTAACATTTTGCATTACAATAGAGAATGTCAAAAGTTCCTACTGATGCTGGATGCTTCTTTTGACAGTACCGTACTAGTAATTTACTTTTGTGGCAAGTTTAATTCTTTTTTTGTGGGTTTATCTGAATGGATCCCCCTGCATCCAAATTGCTCCGCTGTCTTGCACTGCAAGGACGTGTTTGCAGATGGAGTTTGGCTGAAGCAAAATCTGTACATTGGAGGGAGGGGTAGGAAACCATCTAAGCAAAACAAGCAAAGTTGTCCCTGCTTGTATCCTTCGTGTGCATGAAGCAGAAAGGGCTGACGCCAAGGCCAGGGAAGCAGCAGTATAAAAACAAACCGTGCATGGACAGAAGCATGCAGAGTGAAATGCTAGAGATATGCAGGCTCGTGCTTGGATAAATCATCTCTGGTTATCAGTAACAGATGCCAGAGCTGAGGTTGGGGCCTCACTGCATGATAGATAAAGGACAACCGCTATCAGGAGCAGCGCTTCAAAGTCAGCCCTGGCAAACCTAAATTAGGGTGACAGTAGCCTGAGGCCTCCCTACAAGGAGAAGCGAGGGTGTCCAGAGGACTACTCGGCCCATCAATAAGTGGGTGTCCCTTGGGAGGCTCCTCATTTGCTCATCAGGCATGAGGCTGAAGGCCACACAGCAAAATGTGCAGGGCCTCCACGTGGTGGCCACCAAAGTTCCTGCGGGTCACAACGGCCTTGAGAGATATGTGCTCGCCGCTGGCTGAGCTTTGGGAACCACTGGCACGGGGCAAGTTCCTCCCCTGTCACGGGCTTGTTAATGGATAGTGGTGTGAAGTGGGATGAGCCCAGGTTTGCCCAGGTCACTGGGGAGTTCCCATTAATGATGTTAGTGGCTTTGTGCCTCTGGAGGACAACGGAGGCAGATGGAAACCTGGTGGGGAACGGGATCTGGCAGTTCAGGCTAAAGTGGAGAATGGAGATCTCTAGGACTGTTGTTCTGCATATTCAGCCAGCGCTGAATTCACTTGAAAAAACAACAACTGCCTTCGGGGGGATGAGGGTGTGGAAAGTTGGCAGCTCTCACTCCAGAAAAAGGCATAATGAGAGCCAGTGGCTGGAAGCTGATGCTAGGGAAATTCACATGTGAAACAGGGAGCAAATTTAACTAGGTGAACAATTAAACATGGGAGCAAATTATTTCTGAAATGATGGATTTTGGAACTACATGAGTCACTATGTTTTTAGTTCAGCCAACAAACCAAAAATACCGAAAAATCCCACGTTTGGCTCAGCCTGAAGCAAAGTGAGATTTTTCCCCTGCTTTTTCCTGCTTCAGCAACACCAAAAATTAATATTGAATTAATTAAATTAATATTGAATTAACTGCTTTCTCTTCCCAGGGACAAAACCTTTTGATTCCATGGAGGGTCCTCTAACAAAAGCAAGCAACCAGCATAAAAGGTGACATTTAAGTGCCATTCTCCAAAGTAGCACGGCAAAAGCAGTACCTTCTCTCTTCCTCAGCAGCGTGGTGAGTCAAGTGCTTGCCCAGAGCGTGGCCACAGATCAGTTCTTCCCTCCATCTCAGGACACTTGTCCAGCGTTGTTTTGGGATGCCACCCACATCCTCATGGGCAAAGATTTGCTCCGTAGAGGCGAACAGCAGCTGGTGCCAGACCACATGGTAGGGACAGCAATAGGAAGACCAGGGAGAGAGAGGAGGCGATATTTGGGATGCGGGAGTGGGAGAAAGGAGGCAGCAGCTGTGAGGTCTGGCTATAAAAAGGCTGGGAGCTGCCGCAACGGGTCCTCTGGGGGGGTGGTCTCTGTCCTTATTGATGCCGTTCTAAATATGTCTTGGGGCTGAGATCGCAGCCAGGTTTTCTCTGTCACCACCAGACTATAGCACTTCTCTCTTTTGCTTTCCATTTCCCAAGAAATCAGCCTCAAGTTTCTTTGACTTGGGGATGACCAAAAGCACATCAGTTAGTGGATGAATGCTTCATGCTCTAAAATGCCCAAATTCCTCATTTTCTCTTTTCTCGTTGAAGAACAGATGCTTCTTGGAAAGAAAAGATCTTGTCTGACCGGCAGGCTTGGTGCACACATTTGGGAGGCTCTTGGTTTAGGCCAGAAATGAATAGCTTCTCTATACTCGGAGGCCACCTTTGTTGCCAGCAGAGGTTTGGAGGCCACCATGCTGACAGCAGTGTTTGCATGATGCTCCGTCTAACAAAAGAACCCTGCCTGACCCAATTACGGCTGAATTCCCCCACTTCCAAAACAGGCACAGCCATGTGCTCAACCTGCTTGGCTCGTATTCCCTAAATCCATGGCATAGCCCCAGGCGGGAACAGGGTAATGCTTCCATCTGCCCTCAGAGGCAGAGGTTGGGCTGAACATGCCAGCGGAGGAGAACTCTTCCACAGATGTCTTCCTTTTGCAGGTCAGCTCATCTCTTTGTCCATCAAGGCTGCAGTCTTGTCCCCACGCCTTGGCAGAGCTGCGGGGTGAATACCCACCACGCTCCAGGCTCAGCTGAGCCCATACGCGGTGCTGGCAGTACAAAGGGAAATAAAGCTTCTCTAAAGAAATTTACCCTATGGCTGGGGATGTTCTTACCATCAGGACTTTACACAGAGGTCCTTGGTGAGAGGGTTAATTTTACCTCCTAAAAATACCTTGGGGTCAACTTAGAGCAAGTTGCTTGAGGACTTGGGCAGGTGAGTTTTGAATACATTCAAGGATGAAAATTCCCCCATCTTTATGTTCCTGCTGCAATGTCTGACTGCCTTCATGGCGAGTTGAAAGGTCTCCCCTTCTCGAGGATGAACAAGCCCCACACTTACTCTGTCCGTCTACGTCCTGTACTCCAAATCTGACCAGCTCAGTGAGCTACGCTGGACTTGCTCCAGTACACCAATGTCTGTCTTGTACTGGTCAGCTTAAACTGGACCCAGTAAGCAGAGAGGGTCTCACAAATGCTGAGCAGAGGAAAAACTCCTTGTCCTTGACTGCCTGGCTGAGCTTGTGCTGATACAGTCCATGACACGGTTGTCTCCCCCACCCCTGAGCTGTCAACCTGTTGCAGCTATGGCCGAACCAAAGAAAGCTTGAGAACCTTTTAACGGGAGAATGGAGAGGTAAATAAGGGAATTAGTAAACAAGTTTACCACTAACCACTCTTGTCTACCTGCTGCTAGTAACCACACAGGCAGTACTGAGTCTTAAGGACACATCCAGAGCAGTCTTAAAGACGTACATACCCGTTTGCAGGATGGGGCCAAAACTGGCTCAGTCTCCTCACATCAGCTCTTGGCAGGAGGGCAAAATGAACCCTTCATGGCCAGCAGGTACGGCAAACGGAGGGCCTGAGCCTACACCTGAATGTCCCAGAGGTGCACAGATCAGCAGATTCCCCCCAAAGGTCAGTGGGGATACGGAACAAAGACCAAAAATTGCAGAATTGTGTCTAAAAATAGGCAAGATACAGCATATCGGTGGCAGTGCTTTGAATAATGATAAAGGGAAGATTGCTTCTGCTGGGTAAAGTGAATCATATGGGAGCACACAAACTTCCCTAGAGTTTTCTTCTTTTTAGCCAAACCCAAACTTCGGCATCTACTTCCCCCCCTCCCCTCAGTTGAGGCTCTTGGAAAAAAAAGATGAAAAAAGTTCACATTGCGCTGTACCCAAGGCTGTTTAATCACAGCAACCGCACCAGCTAGACCCTAATAGATCATTTTATCCCTTGCTGTTTCTAGGGATGCAAAGGAAAAGGAGCTCTGTTCCTTTAAGCTAGCAGAAAGCTTCTTTATATTCAGGTGGAGTCAAGCCTTCCTGGGCTATAAAGTTGCAGGGAGAGGCAGGGGCAGCAGCTGTTTTGCTTAGATCTTAGCAAGCCTCCAGTCTCATCATGGTAAGAGCATGCCTTCTATTTGTATTAGTCTAAACTTAAAATATAGACCGTATATTTTCCAGTTGTACTGAGCTAAACAGCTTACTTGCTCTTTTTCTCTCCTTTCTCTTGGGGATGTTAATTACAAACAGCTTTGTTTGATTGCTGATTACCTTATGGTTCATTGATTCAATGTTTGCTCCTTATAAGGGAAAAGTGAGGGACTTGGTTGGAGAAGAGTTATTTAAGTGGCCTCTTGCTGCTTTTCACTCTGAGTTTGCAGCTCTTGAGGTGGGGTCTGTAGGGTCGCAAAGTTTCTGTCTCTTTAATGCAAGTTGGGTTTTACTTTTTTGGGGGGGGGGGAACCGGCGCATCTTGATACACAGCTATGTGATAGACTAAAGTTTAAATTTTGACACTGCTGGCCCTTTTCCCAAAGTTTAGCACTTCAACTCTCATGTTGCCACAGGGAACTAGTGCAACTTGAAGAGACCTTTGGGGTTTTTTATTTCCTTAGGAGTGAGCTGCCATGTTGCCTTTGTCTGCTACAAACCCTTGGGATTAGATATTAAATGAATAAAGTCCCCCTTTCCTTCTTGCTTTATAATTGAATCTTTGCTCTAAAGAGTTCGCAGCTGTGAAACTGAAGTGGATTGATCTGGTTGCTAAAAAAACTGCCACCCTGAACAGTGCTGGCTGATCTAGCTGAAACTTTTTGTAAAGAATAACGCAACTGTCACCTTAGTGCGAATGCAAAAAAAGTAACATGTTGGAAAATCTGATGGTGTCCCTTTGCATGTTGCAAATGGAAGGAAACTTCAAAGTAACTCCTGGCGAGTCAGCTTTTTGAACTTTTCCTTTTATCTGCTGACTTCTAGAGTCTGTCTTGGCTATAAAACAGTTAAACATTTACATGGTATTTCCAATGGGAAAATCAGCTGGACAACAATAGGCTGCCTATAGCCAGAGTCTGTTAAATGCAGTTCATCTCGATGCAAATGTTGGAGATCTGGGATCTCAAAAAAAACCTTCTGGCATATTTGAGAGGGGGGGGAAAACCTGCAGAAAAGAAGCTGCACTTTTTTCCTTCAAGCAGGCCCTTCTTTTTTTTTTTCCTACTTTTTTCTTTTCTTTTTTTTTTTCTTTTTTTTTTCCCCATTCCCTGTGCTCTGGGCTGAAAATACCAGTGCTCCCTTGAAGCAGGTGCTGGGACTAGGGAACTGGGAGAGGATAGTGAGCGGAGCAGCTGTCCCAGCTCGCGCTGGCGAAGCGGCCGTGGCGCTGACCCTTGCAAATTGTGGTGAGGAGCTATTGCAACCATCTTGTGGAGAGGGATGGGCAAATGGCAGTCAGCATTTCCCACATAGTGCAAATATCAACTTGGAGAGGGAGGACTTAAACACAGCCTCCACGCCCAGCAGAACTGGTGGTCTTGGCCCAGACTGGGATTAAGTGGTGTTTAGCCAGCTGTGAGTAAAGGGGTTGATGTCCCTCTGTGGTACCAGGAGCATTCATCCAGTTGGTGTCTAGCTTTACGGTGGATGACCTGGGCATATGGTGGCCATCGGAGTTGCTTGAGGGCCGAGAAGTATCTCGGGACATCCGTGCTTGGAGACTAAGAGTGGAGAAGTTGCATCGCATCTTTGTCCTGATGGCTACTGCCTCGAGTGCTTGGTGCCCCGGACTGTCTAACATTACTTAGAGGGTAGTGACTTTCAAGGGAGAGAGTCCCTCTGGTAGGATAGTTATGCCAAGGGTTGTGCACACACAGAGTGTCCTCTCAGCCCCAAGACAACTGGGTTGTCAGTGGTGTTTGTTATGCTTTGCTCAAGATGGGCTACCTGGAGCAGGGGAGCTGGGCTTAACTGTGGGGACCCCCAGCTCTGGGTAGGACTGGGCGGTGGTGTGAAATGAACCCAGCTGCACATCAATGCTACAAGTAATGGGATCAGCCGCACTGCTTGCCATCCCCAGGTGGGATCACCAGCTCCCTTTCATGGTGATCCTTTGGGAAGCAGCACCGCCCCATGCCATCCACAGCAGTAATTGGGAGTCTCTGCTTGGGCGCTGAGACATGAGCCTCTGTCATCGCTGCAGCAGTGCTTTGATCTTGGGGTAGTGGAAACAGCAGAGATGCCAATTACCCAGGGAAGCGCGCAACCATCAAAAGTCCCCAGAGAGTCTCCGGAAGACACCAGTACCTCCAATACTGCCCTGGAGTTAGTTAGAGGCTCTTGAAGGGTGACCTGGTTAAATAAGGACTCCGAGCCTCTCCCCAGGTGTCAGCCTGCTCTTGTTTTGGCCCCAGGCGACTGCTGGTTTCCTCCAGCCTCATTTCCCACTGTGACTCCCAGCTTGGCTGTGGGTTTCCCAGCTTGGCTGTGGGTTTCCCAAACTTGGCTTCTCCCTGCTTGGTGCAGAGTTTTTTTTGATGAAGGAGCCCAGAGCTGTTGCCCCTGATGCCCCATTCCTCTGGGACCCAAGGGACTGACAGCTTCTCCACTCCACGGCAGGGCCAGTCAAGCACTGAGCGAGGAGCCAGCGCTGCTCAGCTGCTTCCTGCCTCAGTGTGAAGCCCATCACCTCCTTCCTTCCTCCTCCCCTGGGCTGGGAGAGCCCTTCCTAGGGATGCTATGTCTGCGGCTCGGCTGTGTCCAGCTGCCCAGCAGATCATGGTTTGATCCTCGCTCCAACTCTCGGCGGTGGGCGGAAGCCGCCTGTTTCCCTCATCATCCGCAGTAGCAAAGGGCTCAAACAAGAACCGCGGGGGCTAGTGCTAAGTCACAGGATGTCTAAAAATCGCCTTAACAAGTCATTTCCCCTTCCAGAGGGAGTGCATTTCCATCCACATCGGGCAGGCTGGCGTGCAGATGGGCAATGCCTGCTGGGAGCTGTACTGCCTTGAGCACGGGATCCAGGCGGATGGGACGATTCCTGGCCCCAAGCAGGTGAAACCTGTGGAGCCGAAGTCCGAACAAGTGGATTCTTCTTTTGAGACCTTCTTCTGTGAGACAGCATCTGGGAAGCACGTGCCCCGAGCAGTGTTCATAGACTTGGAGCCCACTGTCATCGGTAATACTGGGGCAGCTGGGTGTTGTGGCATCTTTAACCATGATTCCTGATCCTTTTTTTCCTTGGAGCTTCTGTTGCTGCCCATATTGCCCAGCAGCTCCCACTCCTCTGCTCTAGTAAAATGTCTCCAGCCATCAGAAGGAGACAGAGTTTGCGTTTCTAAATGGACCCGGGAGTGACAAACCCATTACTCTTATTATGCTGACTTGTCTTTAGTTGATCCCTCCTTTTAAGAGACCTGCTGTCTAGAGCAGGCTCCTCAGCAGGTATAAAGTGGCATGGGTTTATCAACCTCAGTGGGTCTGAACTGAATTACACCATCCTATTTCCTGATGTGACACACCTGGTTTTAATGCTACCTGTGAAGCGTCTTTGGGCAGATGGGTGCCACAAATGTCATGGTTCTGTGGAAACTTGGTGTCTTGCTACTGCAAGCTGTCTGCGTCTCCTTCCACCTCCATTAATGATCTCTGGGGGTTTGACTTGATCATGGCACTTTAATTTGATTTAGAGTACCTTCCTAGAAAACAAATTATTTTTTTGCTTGAGGAACTGGCAGAAATTACTCCCAACCACCTGCATCCATCTACCTGCTTCTGCCTTCTAGGCTTTTTCTGGGTGCTTGCTCCTATCTTATCATCTAGGATGCCTGACTCATTATTTCATGTAATGGAAGGAATGTAGACTTTTGTTTTGGTTCCACTTAATTTTTAGGCACCTTATCAAGGCACTAAATTGGGAACCTGGTGAGCAGGCCAGTAGAATATGAAATGTATCCAATATTGAGACTGAGTGGGTTTAAATACCCGCTGGAGGTGTCTCCAACCTCATTGACTACATGGAACCTAGAGAAACTGCTCCTAATGCCTGTCTTCCTAAGGTGCCTGAAGCTGGGTTGAACACACCTAGCAGAAATGTCAACACTGGGGGCACTCTGTCTCCTCTTCAGTGTGCTGTAGAGCAGAGGATGGAGGAGGTAGTGCTTCCGGCCACCTCCAGATGCTTTGCAACAAGCAGAAACACAAGCTGCACGTGGTAACTATAATTCTGCAATAATGTTGGAAACGCAGGCAGTGTCCTAACTCTTTAAGCCAAAGTACGTTAGGATCTTGAAGTGGCTGCTGTATAAAGATGGAGGAGGTATAGTGACAAATAGTCAAATAGACAAATTTGTCAAATACAGTTGACAAATTAGCCTGGACAGGATTATTCTTACCCCTTCCATTATTCCCAGTCTGAACCAACCATGCCATGACTGTCATCTCACATGGGCTCCTGGTAGATTTGCTATGTGTTTTACTCTGTCACACTAATGTCTAGAACCTGTAACTGTGTGCTGCTCTCCATGACTGCTCCTCCTTGTGTAGATGAGATCAGGACTGGGCCCTACCATGCGCTCTTCCACCCAGAGCAGCTCATCAGTGGCAAGGAAGATGCTGCCAACAACTATGCCCGCGGCCACTACACCATTGGAAAGGAGATTATAGACACTGTCCTCAGCAGAATTCGTAAAATGGTAAGAAAAAACACCAGTCTTTCTCTTAAAATGACACACCACGGACAATACAATTAAACTTTAGGTTTGGGGTAAAAGTCTTAAAAGAAAAACCCCTTTATGTGAGCTCCAAGGGCGGCTGCTGCTGCTGTGATTAAGTTCGGGGCTCAGTAAAGCAAGGGGCTATTTGAACCTGTATATCTGCCCTAAAAGCAACTGTCGTTACGTATCATGTGTTTATGAAGTGACACAATACTAGACCTAAGGGACAGAAGAGAAGGACTTTTGATCACAGGGAAACCACACCCTGGTTGTGCAATTGAAGATATTAGTTCTAAATGGACAATTGGTAGCCGGGCTGGGTAGACCAAACTCCACATCTGATAGGCGTGAAGCAGGATTGTAACAACGTCCTTGGTCGCCTGTCGGTGAAATGTTTTTGAGATGTTGCCTAAGAGTTTAGGACCCACATGCTACCTCCCATCCCCTCTCAGGTGCTGAGGTATTCATTGAATTGATAATGGAGCAATTTGCCAAGAGTTTCCATCTTACCATGCAGAGCTACCTATGGCAGCTCCATGGAAATGCTGCAATTGATTAACAAGTATATTTAAGATGCTCAGGAGGGTGACATACTGAGTGAATCCACTCTAGGGATTGGGTGCACTCTGGCCAGTAAGTGCTCTAGGCAGATATCATGGCTTTATTAATTGGGGTAGTTATTCCAGTCCTCAACAGAGAGATGTAAATTTACATTATTCTGCTGCAGGCTGACCAGTGCAGTGGCCTCCAAGGTTTCCTGGTCTTCCACAGCTTTGGGGGAGGCACAGGCTCCGGGTTCACCTCCCTCCTCATGGAGCGGCTCTCTGTGGAGTACAGCAAGAAGTCCAAGCTGGAGTTCTCTGTGTACCCAGCCCCACAGGTCTCCACGGCAGTGGTGGAGCCCTACAACTCCATCCTCACCACCCACACCACCCTGGAGCACTCTGACTGTGCTTTCATGGTGGACAACGAGGCCATCTATGACATCTGCAACCGCAACCTGGACATCGAGCGCCCCACCTACACCAACCTCAACAGGCTGATTGGGCAGATTGTCTCGTCGGTCACCGCCTCCTTGAGATTTAACGGGGCTTTGAATGTTGACCTGATTGAATTCCAGACCAACCTGGTACCCTACCCACGGATACACTTCCCGCTCACCACCTACGCACCCATCATCTCGGCAGAGAAAGCCTACCACGAGCAGCTGTCGGTGCCGGAGATCACCAACGCTTGCTTTGAGTTCTCCAACCAGATGGTGAAATGTGACCCACGCCGGGGCAAGTACATGGCGTGCTGCCTGCTGTACCGGGGCGATGTGGTGCCCAAGGATGTGAACGCAGCCATTGCAGCCATTAAAACACGCCGGTCGATCCAGTTTGTGGACTGGTGCCCCACGGGCTTCAAGGTGGGTATCAACTACCAGCCTCCCACAGTGGTGCCCGGGGGTGACCTGGCCAAGGTGCAGCGGGCTGTCTGCATGCTGAGCAACACCACGGCCATTGCGGAGGCGTGGGCCCGCCTGGACCACAAGTTTGACCTGATGTATGCCAAGCGAGCCTTTGTGCACTGGTACGTGGGGGAGGGCATGGAGGAGGGGGAGTTCTCCGAGGCCAGGGAGGACCTGGCTGCCCTGGAGAAGGATTATGAGGAGGTTGGAAGGGACTCGGCAGATGGAGAAGAAGATGAGGCTGATGAGGATGAGTATTAACAAACTGCAGTCTCTTCTTAATGAAGTCAAACCTCAGATGAAATACAAACCCGCTGTCATCAGGCTACTGGTCCTGAGTGCCTGAAGGTGCCAAAGGATTACCCTGAACCTCAATGCTACTGTTTGACGTATTATACCTTTTCTGCTTGCATAGTCTATGTGCTCATAGCGCACTTCTGTAGCATGGGTGTCTCGAGCTTTATCACGCTGCTGTTTATCGATGAGTGAAGCTGAATAGGTGCCTGGCTTAGTGTTGGGGACGCATCCTGCCTGGGCAGAGGATCCTGGTTCCTAGTCCAGGGGAATGTGGCAAGCTGCCTGCTTTGGCTGGAATGGCAAACTCTTGCTCTGGCTTTTACTGTAAAAGCACCTTTTAATTAGAAATGTACCTGTACACTTCTATGCAACTCTTTTGTATTTGAATAAAGACTTTTTTTTTTGCTTTGAGTTCTTTGGATTTAATCAGGTTGTTTGTGTGGGGAGGTCCCTGCTGCACGGATGCTGTCTTGGGGAGAAGAGCAAATGCTGATAAGGGTGTGCTCTGGGTAGGCCATCTGTGAGGATCATCAACCATAATTATTGCTGTGAGGGATATGTCCTATATCCTGCAGGCACTTGACTGTCTGGAGCTGGATGCCGCTCTTCTGACCCTGGAGAGCAGCCCAGAGGAAGCGTGTCTGAGAGCAGGCAGGGAATCCCCTGTTTGACCAGTGCCAAGTGGGGACTGCTGCTTGGGTAAAGAGCACCTTCCTGGTGGGGTTTTGCCTCTCGCTGTCTCTGGTGAAGCTTACTTGTTGCCTGAGCAACTCCTGGCTGTTGGTGCAGTGCTGTAGCTCTGGCCTGGGGTCACTGGAGTTGTGAGTTGGTGTGAGTGTGAAACCAGCCCCATGTGCCTGGGGTTAGAGTTTGCCCCAGGGACGTGAGCCAGGTCCATGTGATGGGGTGACTCAGGAGGAAAAGCAATGAAATGCCCATGATAAGATATGGAGAGGGAGCATTCATAAGCCTGTGGGACAGGAGAATGGCTGGCTCCATACTGTGTTAAGTCTCTAGGTGCCCTGTGCGTGGCTGTTGCATTACACTTTTTGTTGTATGCCACAGCCCCACATCCACCCAAGACCTTCCTGATCCCCTGTAGCTATAGCCGCCCTCTCCACTGATGGGGGTATGATTCCAGAGGTGTTCCCAAAGCAATGCACTGGAAGGTACAGCCAGGGATGGTTTGAGGGATGGGGAGGTGTTGCTGTGTCCTATACTTGGGAGATGGAGGTAGAAGAAGCCCAGAGCTCATCCTTGGTTGCTGTTAGCCCAGAAAGCCGGGGTGCTGACAGCAGGAATGGGCAGCAGATGGACCCTGAGGAAGATCTCTGTTAGGCTGAAGCCTCCTCCATGTACAAGTCACTGCTGTGGGATTGCCTGAGCAATGTTAGGCTCATCCCATTGCTGTCAGGGAGGGTGAGCAGACTACCCTCTGAGGCTAAACCTTCTGGGGATGGTCCTCTCTATCTTCAGCTTTGCTCTGCTGATGGAGCCCATTGAGACACCCCAAAGTTGTTAGGGCTCAGTGAGCCTCCTCTCATCCACCCTAGGTGGTCACTTTCTACCCCCCAATTCCTGGGGACAGGACCAACCCACTTCCTGGGTTACCACTTGGTTGTCCCCACACCATGCCTGCACTGACAATGACCCTCACAGGGGAACGGTAACTGCTCCATTTGCCAGATATGAGACTGTTCAGGGCTCAAAGATGCTTTCCAAAAGAACAAAGATGACTTCTGTCTCTATGCCCACAGGAACATGTGCTGGGAAGTTTCCAGGCATGGTCTTGAGGGCTGCCACCTTTCCTTGGTGGCTTCATTCCCCACAGACAGCTGGGACTGGAGGCCACTGGTTCAGTCCCCCCAAAATGAGAGTGACGGCAGGCTAGGGGGACACATGAGGTGACCATCACTCCCACTTGGATCCACAAGCCAACCCAGTGTGACTGAGCAAGGGCAGGAACATATCCATGTGCATCTACAGCTTGGAAAGCAATCAACACAGGACCAGAGCTGATGTAATTGGAGCAGTTGTGTCTTACTGAAGTCAATTACTCCTGTATGTCCATCAGCACAGACCTGCTCCTGCCCTCCCACAAACACAGTGAGGGAGAGAAAGAAAGGATTTTCCTTGTGGAGAAAGCAATCCCATGGCTTTTTGAGGAGTTGGCATCTCCAGCTTGATGGCCATGACGTTTCCATGAGTGGTGGATCCTCCAGACCCACACCCAAGAGCAGCACAGATTCCATTGCACAGCTTCAGCTTTATTTTTCCCTACCTGTGTGATGGAGTAGCAAAGCCGGTCATAAAAAAAAAAGTCCACTAAAGAGCAACACGTGGAGCAGCCCGAAGGATCCATGTTTCCACCATATTGCTCCAGCCCGTTCACCACCATTCGTTCACTACTTCATTACTGCAGTAATGGTTGATCTCAGGTCAGGTTTGTTCATTGTTGTCCTGCAGGGAGAAGGCTCAAGGTGCCTGTAGAGCTCTGCCACTGACTTCTCACAAGGTCTTGGCCAAATTCCCTCTTCCTTGGTGCTATCCAACCCTGATCCAGCAGGGCTTTAATAATAACCACCTTCCACCACCCTTGCCTGAAGGTTGTTTAAGCCTTCCTCCAGTGCAACGCAGAGCCAGCACTGTCAGCCCTTCAATCACAGCCTGGCTGCAGCTCCAGCTTGCCCACCATAACCCAGCCAGCTCCTTTTCTTGGAGGACAAGGAGACTCCCTAGTGAAGAAATCATCTGCTCCAGACTGGGGAATCTGCAGAGGTCAAAGTTAAATCCCTTTTTTCCAGCTCATTAGCTGTCTGCAGGGATTCTTGCATCATGTCTGGGGAGTAGCCATCACCCGGCACAGGAGGGAGGAATTTTAACGGGGGAGATGGCTCCTTGCTTTAGAACTTAGAGCTAGGACATGGTTTGGCTGCTTTTGCAGGGGTCTGACAGATAGCAGAGGTATTTGAATTCTCATCCTCAACTCCAGTTAGACTTCCAGGGAGTCCCAGTCCTGGCAGCTGGACATGCATTGCTTTAGCAGGGCTCTGCATGGCAGCAGGGGACCAGAGAAGCCTGATCCCACTCCCAGGTATGCCTTGGAGCAGAGAGCAGCACAGAAGACCCAGAGCCAACTGTGGCTGAGCACACAGAGAGACCACGGGGAGCCAGTGCCCAGGTGGAATCATCATCCTAATGACAGTTTTAACCCCAGCAGTTCCACCCCAGGGCAGATGGGTCACACCATGATGTCACCCACTCCAGTTCACAGGGCTCACCTCAGCATCTACAAGCAGGAAAGCCCTATGGGTAGGACTGCAGTGACCAAGGCAACATGGGAACCATCCTACAGCGACCACCCCCACCCCACCATAAACCGGTTAGGTGGCACATCAGGACAGGAAAGATGCTTTGCTGGTCACCATTTATTCAGCCAGCTTTGTGCTTTCATATGTCTTGAGTTGCTTTTGGCCAAGCTGCAGAGTTTCCAAGTCACATTTTCTCAGATCTTCTCTGGAAGGAATTGCAAGACTGGCATCCAAAAGCGTCATCCAAGCTGCCTTCCCACAGGTAAAAAGACTATTCGTTATCACACTCCCCTCCATCTGCCGAATCCCTTCCAACCTCCTCATAATCCTTCTCCAGGGCAGCCAGGTCCTCCCTGGCCTCAGAGAACTCCCCCTCCTCCATGCCCTCCCCTACATACCAGTGCACAAAGGCTCGCTTGGCATACATCAGGTCAAACTTGTGGTCCAGGCGGGCCCACGCCTCCGCAATGGCCGTGGTGTTGCTCAGCATGCAGACAGCCCGCTGCACCTTGGCCAGGTCACCCCCGGGCACCACCGTGGGAGGCTGGTAGTTGATACCCACCTTGAAGCCCGTGGGGCACCAGTCCACAAACTGGATCGACCGGCGTGTTTTAATGGCTGCAATGGCTGCGTTCACATCCTTGGGCACCACATCGCCCCGGTACAGCAGGCAGCACGCCATGTACTTGCCCCGGCGTGGGTCACATTTCACCATCTGGTTGGAGAACTCAAAGCAAGCGTTGGTGATCTCCGGCACCGACAGCTGCTCGTGGTAGGCTTTCTCTGCCGAGATGATGGGTGCGTAGGTGGTGAGCAGGGGCCTTTTGTAGCAGGTAGACTCGTGCTCTCTGCTAAATGTCTCTCTGCTCAAGGAGTCCCTCCTCCTGTCCTCTCGATCCTGCAGGCACCGACCAGCAAAGGGTTCAGGTGTTTCTGCCCCAGCAGGTGGAGCCATGTGGGGTAATCCAGGTGCTTGGAATGATTTGCACCTGAGACCCATGGAGTTTGGAGTTTCTTTGGCTTTTAAGTACTCATGCAGCATTGCTTTCCCCATGACGTCTAAGAGCACTTTCTGTGAAATCAGGAAAAGAGCTTTGAATGGTTTTTTTGGGGGTAGCAGTATCTGGTTTTACTTGTTTAAAGAATGAGGCTCATTTTTTAAGACTTTCTTTTCAATCTGCAGGACTGGAAATGTGTTTTCTACTTTCCATCCCCCTTTTCCAAATGCAAACAGCACATCTGTTGAATCTCCTGGGGATGGACAGGAGTTGCAGGAGGGGGCTCCTGCCTTGGGGTAGTGTCATGGGCTGGAACGGCTTCTCCAGCACTGATTCCATGAGATAGCTGGGCTACCATGGCTCCAGGGCAGTGCTGGCTCCTCAAACGTGACCCAGCTAACCTGGCTGTGCCTGAATTTTGCAGCATCCCCCTCTCTGGCCCCAGGCCATGGACAATGCAGAGCTCTCCACAGCCCGCCCCATGGAGCTGCGTCCCATTGCCAGAGAGGACCACAGGACCTGTGTGTTGCTGGCACACTGGTGGGAGAGGACACTTCCCTGTTCCTCAGTGACCCTCCTCTAAAATAGGGATAAGAGCTGTTATGTGGGCAAAAATTCATCAGAGATGCTGAGATTGTTATGTTGGGATGATGGATGTCCTGGAGGACTTTGGGCAGAGAGGTGACAGTACATGGCAGAATGCCAGGACTTAGAGGCACCAGTGAGACTGTCACATTGCAAATGGACAATGGTTTTATTTTCTATGCAGCATACACGAAAGCAAGAAACTCGCTGACATGAGATATCCCAGAGGCCAGAAACACAAGTTTTAAGATCTGTTCTAGACTTAAGACATGAAGGCTGCCTCTATGTGAACACAGGCCCACCTGGCCCAGTTCAGAGCAGGACAAGACATCCCAGGAGCAGGATAGGACATCCCAGGAGCAGGGTTGGACATCCCAGGAGGCTCTCGTGCCACCAGGGATGGCTCCCTCTAGGTGTATCTGCAGTCTGAAGTGCATCTCACCCTCCTACTTAGGTCTCAGCTTTTGATGTAATTTGCTGCAAAGCCACCATGTTCTTGGTGCTCTCTGTCCTGAGGTGTATGGGCTAACTCTGCCCATGGTCACTGCTGGAAAGCAGCTTGGTTTATCTAGCCAAGACCTCATGTATGTGGATGTGGGTACCTCCCACACAGCAGGAGTGTATTTTTGGCCAGATGCTCAATGCCTGTTGAGTTACACTGCCTGAATCCTTTCCTCACCAGATGGGCACGGGGCCTCCTTGATCCCAGGATGGGCTTCAACCCTGGGGGTTGCCTAAACCACTGCAGCATCTCTGTTTTGCTCTGATGTGGGTGAAGGAGGCCTTTCACCATGGGTGCATGGAGGAGCAGAAGAATGACAAGGGGGTTCCTGGAGGCCAGGGAAGAGCTGGCTGCCTGGAGGAAGGGTTATGAAGAGGCTGGAAGGGACCCAGCAGTGGAAGCAGAAGGATATGTTGGCTAGAGTGAGCATGGAGCAGCTGTGCAACCACGCCTGAACAAACCATTCTTTTTGAGTGCAATACCGAGAGTTTGGGTTTAATCCCGGCATGAAATGGCAGGAAAAAACGAATCCTCACCTGGCTTTTACAAAACTGGACGTATAACCCCAAACAGCAATGCTGTCCTTCCCAAGCACAGCGACCTTGGTTCTGCACGCTCCTAGACCCAGGTGGGTGCTGATGGAGATTTCAGTGCTCCTATTTCCATCCAGCTTCCTCAGGAAATCTGGCTCCTCCGACCTCCGCCTGTGTCTCAGCCCCTCCAAGCAACCCCCGGTCTCGCTTGGCAGAGGTTGAGAAGGAGGATTAATTTTGGAAGGGTTTGTCCAAGCCAGTGCTGGGTGTGGGTGAGACTCCCCCGCGGGGATACAGCTGGGGAGGGAGGATCTCTGCTTTCCCCATCACTCGATATCAGCTGGTATCTGCTGTCCCCATCTCAGCTTTACATGTGCAAGCATAGCCTGGTGCCAGCAAACACCTTGGCTCATCTGCTGCCATGGTGTCGCTTCAACTTTAATTGCCTTTGTTAAAGTGGGGGGGCAGAAGAAAGCCTCAGGCATGTGAGGTTTTAATTTCCAGGCACTAGCACAGGGTTGAGATGTTCCCCTTGTCTAACCTGGTGCTGGGAAAGGACCTCAAACAGGGCTGGTGCAGATCCTCATGGCAGCTGGTGGTGGAGAAAAGCCTGTTTCCAGCCTGAGCCAGTGCTTTACTGTCCCTCACTGGGGAGTACAGGGGGAAATCTCTTCAACTTTCCACTCAGAGCAATGATTTCTCCCTTGGCTCTGAGCAAATCCCTCTGTCGCTCCTTGCTGTGCCAAGGCTACTCTAGACAGCCCTGTGCATCAGAAAGGCTGAGCCTGGACAACCTCGGGGCACCTCTGGCCAAACCCACGAAGGGACGAGAGTGTGTCCAGTGGGGTGGCTGGACAGGTCTGATGTTCCTCTGCCCTGCTTTGCCCGACCAGAGGTGAGCGGACATGTGTGCCTCAGTTTCCCTGGGTGTAAAATAGGGACAATGCCTATGCCCTGCTGCACAAGAGCTCAATATACCATGGGGGATGGATGTGTAGGCTGTTGGGCTATGAAAATGTATAAAGCTATATAGAGTGTACATAAAGGGCCATATAGTCCAAGGCTACAGCAGATTGCAACAAGGAAAGACGTCACCGGTACATCCTTGGAGCTGAGGCAGGAGGGGGTCATTGCACAGAGATGCTG
Organism: Anarhynchus alexandrinus; assembly: GCA_008711295.1. Taxonomy (NCBI): domain Eukaryota; kingdom Metazoa; phylum Chordata; class Aves; order Charadriiformes; family Charadriidae; genus Anarhynchus; species Anarhynchus alexandrinus. The sequence continues at coordinate 3,474 of VUYV01000704.1, read as the reverse complement.
TGGGCACGTTGGTGTGTTGTCTGCTGGAGATGTGTGCTATGATGGGAAGATGTTGAAGGGCCTGGTGTATTGTTGGGTTTTATTTTTTGCTTTTCAGGCTTTGATTAAATTTGGGTCCTGAGTGTCAGGGCTGTGGGTCAGCTAGGCGCCTTGTCCACCCAAGCATGGGCTTACTGGGGCTGAATTCAGCTTCCTCTGGGTTCCCAGTGGGGTGGAGAGGAGATGCCTGCAGCTATGCCTCTGCAGATGGCTGGTGGGTCCATCTGCCAACCCTTCAACTGGAGACCTGTGGCCCATCTTAATGTCCCACCTACAGTGCTCCCCATGGCCATGCCCCGGACAGGGCTGGTGAGAGGTGCTTTGCTGCTCTTGGAAAACATCTCCTGAGGAAGGAGGAGCGAAATTTCTCTCCACCTCCCATGTCTGCTACATGCAGGGATGGAGGCCAAGATATGGAGTTTCCTGTTGGATCTGGGCTGGGAGGTGAAAAGAAAGGGAGATTTAGAGGAAGGGATAAATAGTCTGAGGCGGAGAGGTGGGAGCTTGGTGAGCTGGGGCTCAGTGGAAGGTGGAAAAGAGCAGGGTGAATGGGGACAGTCCTGATGCCCTCCCAGCTGCGATTGTTGAAGTTGCTGGTGGGGAGAGGGGTGGTTGCAAGACAACCTTAAAGCCTAGAGAGTCCCCAGGAGGAGAAATTGAGAAATCCCTCTTGAGGTCCCCTGGCCAGTCTTGCTTTTCCCTGCCCAATGCAGTGATGACTGTGTGTAAGAACAGCTTGTGTATGGGGACTTGGGAGGAAGTAGGGTTTGGACCGTGGTGGGAACAGGGCCATGAGATTGAGGTGGAGGGGTGTTTGGAAAGGCTACGGGCCCAGACAAACCCAACCAAATACTGTGGAGGCGATGGGAGAACAAAGCATTGGAAACTCAAGAGATTGTAGCTTTAATAGGGACCTTCCCAAGTCGACATGTCCCCTTGCCCTGCTGCAGACACGAGCCTCTTCCCCACGCGTGGAAATATCCAGGAGGAAGGACGGAAGAGATTGGGAAGGAGAGAAGGATGAAGAAGAGATATGAAAGTTAGGTAGCTCTATGGGTCAAAAATATACAACACTGATATCATACACGGCCATCAGTCCTCTCTGGCTGGCAGGCTGGGGCCGGGTGGTGGCCCTACGCAGCCAGCCCTGCTCCGAGTCCCCCCTGCCCCACAGGGGGGTCACTTCCGCCGCCCGATTTGGGCCATGAGGTGCGCGTTGGCAGCGGCCTTCGCCCGCAAGTTCTTGGCTTTGGCGATGTTGAAGAGGATGTTCATGATGTTGGTGGGGACATCGAGGGAGAGGGTGACCTTGGTGTGGCGGTCGCTCTTGGCCCGGTTTTGGTATGTTTTCCCCTTCACTTGTGCCTGGGAGACATATTTGTAATGGCCGTCCCCTGGGAACGTCCTTTTCCCCATCTCTTCATCCACTGCGTCCTCCCCCTCCTCCTCCTCAGACAGCTCCTCTGGCGATGGGGAGTTGAAGCCACGCTTGTCCAAGATGGCGTTTTCCTCTGGGAGGGTCTTCTGGGCTTCAGTGAGGGCTGCATTGAGGCAGCTGAAGACGGAGGCGGCATTGTAGAGGTGGAGAGCCCGGCCGGTCTCAGCGGCACAGAGGAGGGCGAGGAGGAGCAGCAGCCTGGTGTTGGGCATTGCGGTGGCCTGCGTGGTGGACAGAGCAAGGGGAGGGCAGAGATGGGCATAAGCTTCCCGCGGGTCCCGGGGCAGAACCCTATCATCCCCCCATCCTCCCACATCCCATGCTCCTGGGATCACCTCCCAGGTCCTCCCCCCTGGGGTCCCATGTAAGGGTTAGGGCAGGTGGGAATGAGTTCTTGGGGCCTCGTCCTCCAAGGTGCAACCCCCCAGCCCTTGGTTTTGGGGTGCTGGGTGGGAGGTGGGATGTCCAAGGTGCTTTGCAAGGCGGCAGCCTCCATAGAGGGGAGGATTTGGCCATCCCTTTGCCGAAACACATGTGTCTGCTGCAGGAGAGCTGGTTTCTACCATGGCCCCTGCCTGGGGCAATCTAGTTGCAGTTCTCAGGTAGCCCCCTCCACTTTGCTAACACCTCCACAGAGTAACCGGGTGTACCACCAGCTGCGGTAAAGGTTGGTTTTCCTTTCAGCTTCTCTATGGTCAGCCTGAAGCCACCAGAGATGTTTCTGTGGTCTCTGAAGTTGTCTCACCTGCCTCACCCAACTTGGTCTGAAAAGGGCATGGAGAGTGGAGTACAGTCAGCTCCAGTGCTGGAGGGGCAATCCAATGTGATGGCTCATGTCCCCTCTCTAGCTCTGGCCTTGGGTGCTCTGGGATTGCCCGTTACCCCATGGCTCCATCCCCAGGACTCCCTTCCACCCTGGGTGTAGGACAGGACATCCCTGGAAACATTCCACGTCAGGTTGGACGGGGCTCTGAGCAACCTGATCTAATGGAAGATGTCCCTGGTCATGGCAGGGGTGGCTGGACTAGGTGACCTTTCAAGGTGCCTTCCAATTCAAACTATTCTATAGTTCTATGGTTCTATGCCAGGCTGCCCCGTCTGATGGCACATTTAGGGTGCAGCCCCCCCTCCATGGACAGCTCTGCCTGAGGACCTGGGGGCACCTCCAAATTCACAGCACAACAGCATCACTCTCTGCTTGAAATATGGCTATTTTGGGGTCTCAGGAGGGCTGAAAACCTCAGGATAACCCCTTCTGCTCTGCAAACCTCTCCACTTCTGAGCCCTGTCTCTCCGGAAAGCACCCCATCTCCCTGTATCCGCTCAAAAAAGCCACCTAAAAGGCCACAAGAGGTCTCCCGGTGGGGTCTTTGCCCTCGTCGAGGTCAGACAAGTGTCCCCGGGGCCAGACCCGAGGGCACAAGGGCCCTCCAAGCGCCTGGAGACGTGCTGGCATTCCCAATCTTCGGGCCCCATCTTGTGGCAAGCACGTCGCACGGCAAGCCCTGGCCAGGGGACAGTCGCCAGGGGTGCGGGACCCTGCCTGGGGCTGGGGTTTCACCCCCGGGCTGGGGCTGTGAGTCGCTGAGTTATTTGCCTTGAGGATGGGAGCGTGGAGGGGCCAAGGAGGCTGGGGAAGCCCCTGGGCAGCTCTTTTGGAGCAGGATGGCTCCTGTGGGTCTCCTTGGCCATCTGGGTCTTTGGGGTACTGCTGGGGATGGAGGCTGTGCCTTCCCCGCATGAGGGGCTGCTGGGTGGGGGACATGTCCTCAGGGCCATCCAACATCAGATCAACCCCCGTGTCCCCAGGAGACGTCACCCTGGACCTGCTCTTCTGCCACTGAACCGCATTCCGTGAAACTGTTGTCACCTTAACTCCTCCTTTCACTGCCCCTTGGTGGGAGAAACCAAGGTGGGTTTATCCCCTTAACTCTGCCCTTCGCTGTCCCCGGGAGGGGGAGATTGGGACAGGTCGCACAGGCAGGATTTGAGGGAGC
>VUYV01000703.1:169764-186725 GCA_008711295.1 Anarhynchus alexandrinus | reverse complement strand
GCCCCCCTAATAGCAGGCAGCGCGTGCCCAGCCTGTCCTGTATCAACCGGGAAGCCGCACCCACATTCAAGAAGCTTCCAGTCACAATGCCCCTAGCAACCAGCAGCCAGCCAATCGGGAGGCAGCTCACAGACGCCCCAGAACGTTCTGGAACTGCCTGCTGGGAGCTGCCGTCAGGTGTGCTTAACGGGCGAATGGAGGCTGCCAGAACGGCTGTGGGAAGCCATGGGTCGGAAGGAACGGAAAGTAAAGCCCACGGGGACGAACGAAACAGCCCCGGCAGCAGGCTGCCGGCACACAGCAGGCCCACGGCAGCTCCTTGCAGCCAGCCCCGCAGAGCCCCAGCAGCCGTCACCGGGCAGCTCCGGCAGCCTCGGGAGAGCAGCCGCCGGCCGAAGCAGCCGTGGAGGCTCTGCTCTCCCTCGCTGCGCTGGTGTTTGGGGCAGGCGCCTTCGCCGCGCTGGGGAGCAGCAGCGCGAAACCCCCACGGATGCCTGCACGTTTTTTTTTTTGCTGAATTAACCGCTGGTAACTGTTTTGGCTTGTAAAGAAATCCTTTACAAAATATAGACAATCATAATGCTAAAGATAAACATGTAAAGCTTGTATTTTAAAAAAGAGTAATGACACACAAGGAAAGTTGAGTTTCAGCCATTAAAGTCCACAGTCGCTCCTGCCTTCAGAGATCACAGAATCTTCTAGGTTGGAAAAGACCTGTAAGATCATCTAGTCCAATCATTAGCCTAACGCTGACAAAGCCCACCGTGAAACCATGTCCCTGAGCACAATATCTACACGAGATGGGGTATGCCTACACCTGCTGCACTGATTCCACCTGCACTGACTGACAGTGACCTGTAACCTTCCCTTTCCAGTTAAAAGCCACCCAGCCCGCACAGTTAAATGCTCTGCAAATGGAAGTAGGGTATTTGCAATATTTATTTAGTTTTCCCCTGCGAGCACGAGGAAAGTCCAAGCTCGCATTCCATTTTGGAAACTGCTTTTCCATGACACCCTGTTTGCAACTTTGAGCAGCAATTCTGAAATTCATCTAAGCTTTCCCACTCAGTTTTCAGACACTTTGTACTCATTGAAGCTCAAATTTTCAATCAACCACAAGGTTGGGTGTCTCCAGAAATGCCATGCATTGTAATCACGTCATGATGTTTCTCAGGTGTGAGTTGACCTTAGCTGCCCGCCAGAGGCCAACCCAGGTGCTCTCTCACCCCCTTCTCAGAAAGACACTGGGAGAAAACAGGATGGAAAAGCTCATGGGTTGAGATGAGGGCAGGGAGATCACATAACAATTACCACCACAGGCAAAACAGACTCCACTTGGGGAAATTAATTTATTGCCAATTAACAGCAGAGTACAATAGTGACAAATAAAACCAAAACTAAAACCCCCTTCCCCCCACCCCTCCTTCTTCCCAGGCTCAACTTCACTCATAACTCTCCTACCTTCTCCTCCCCAAGAGGATGGGGAATGGGGTTTGAAGTCAGTCCGTAACGCTTTGTCTCTGTTGCTCCTTCCTCCTTACAGTCTTGACCTACTCCAGCCTGGGGTCCTTCCCGTGGGAGACAGTTCTCCATGAACATCTGCAATGCAGGTCCTTCCCATGGGCTGCAATTCTGCACAAAATGCCCCATTGGGTCCTTTTCCATGGGGGTGCAGTCCTTCAGGAACACACTGGTCCCCCATGGGCCACAGGTCCTGCCAGAAAACTTGCTCCTGCGTGGGCTCTTCTCCATGGGATGCACCTTGTGCCAGGAGCCTGCTCCTGCATGGGGTCCTCCATGGGCTGCTGTGTGGATATCTGCACCACCATGGTCACTTCTACAGGTTGCAATGAAATGCCTGCTCCACCATGGTCTTCTCCAGGGGCTGCAGGGGAACCCCTGCTCAGGGACCTGCAGCACCTCCCTCTCCTTCTCCTCTCCNGTGCTGTGCTCCCAGGGCTGTCTCTCACACTGTTCCCCTCAGCCCCAGCTGCCGGGCAGCGTTTTGCCCTTTCTGACAGAGGCTTTCCCCGCGGCACCACCATGGTGGCTGCGGGGCTGAGCTGTGCCCTGCGGTGGGTTGGTTGGAGCTGGCCGGAACCTGCTGTGTCCAGCTTGGGGCAGCCCCCCCCGACAGCCCGGCCTGGGCACCCCCAGCCCATCCACTGCCATTGAACAATGCCCTACCAGCTCATCTGATGGAAAATTGTGGGAATATTTGCCAAATAGGCTTGGGTCCACATTTCCAAATATATTTATACTGGAGATAATACAAAGATGGATTCCTCCCTTTGTAGTGACAGGGAAGAGCACTGTGCTGCAAGAGAAATACGACTTAAGCCAATGTGACTATGTCTTAAAATTAATAAAAGCAATGAAATGTGGCCTTACATTACTTGAACAATTCTCTTGGATAGATGTATAAAAATATTCTAGGGACAAATCTAGAAAACTCTTCACATTTTTCATCCTCCCTCACCACAATGCAGAAACCTGCTGTCTACCTTTGGTGACTCTCAAGTATTTATTGCATCTGATAGTAGTTCTCTAAAAGGCAGACAATCATCTCTTTGGGACATGTGCCAGATTAGCAATATCCCAAAACTTTAGCACATAAGCCTTATGAAGTGTTGTTGGCACTGGTGGCTAAGGCACTTAATTTAATGAGATGGGCTTGCCATTGCTGAAACTGCTGAATGTAGTATTTTCAACAGAGCCAAGGAAAAATCTAATTCGTTAGACCTCCGAAACAGTGCTCAACTATTCTTACTGTGCTGCGCCATTTCGAATATAAATGCAAAAGGCCCACAGAAAATAGTATTTCTCTCTTTGAATTTGCACATGTTGCTGAAGACCATTTTTGTTCTCCTGCTGATGTTGTACTGTCTTCCTGGCTGCCATAACACAGCATATGATTACATACCTGCTGCCTGTAAACCAGTGGCAAAACACACAGTTGGTTTTGTATGTAACTATTGTCCTCTGTAATGACAAAGGACAGCACGCTTTTGCAGTACGATGACTCCTCTCTGCTAATATGGAAGCTAACAAAAGAAAATAAAAGCAAAAACATCGTGCCATCATTAATAATCGTAATCTGAAATGGGAAGAAAATTAGATTAGAGCCTTTAGGAAAAATTATTAATCCCACGACACATGCTTTGACTTCATTTATATTGTAAGAGAAAACAGATGTAAAAGAAAATTACTAAGACAATGGGGAATTAAAATCTGAAAATTTCTGCTGTTGAATATTGGCCTGTTGCACTTCTGGGTTAAAATACAGCATTTCTTCACAAAGTTCTATAGGATTTCTCAGATAATGTAAAATGAAAATATGTAGCTAGACTGAATTTCAATAAAAACTGAAATTTCTTGTACAGAATCCTGTACCCAGCCCGATCATAACTGCCTCAGTTATGATCATAACACGAGCAGCTTTACAGTAGTGTAACTCTACCAGAATAGAGGATAAATTATGTGATTTGTATGTGCAGCTTTTCAGTTTATCTCACATTCCAGTTGGTTATTGCTGCATCTGCATTTTATCTTTAGAAAACTGAAAGCCAAAAGTTCGACGTCTTCTGTAAGGGGATGCAAGAAGTGTGTACCTGGACTGCAGTCAAGTCCAACCTGGAGGCCAGCCTCCTCCCTCTCTAATGTTGGCAAAACTCCCGTTCCTGCCCCTCCAATCTCTCTCATCGTGGTTCTTTGCCTCCCTTGCACAAATGTTCCTTATCCTGCCAGACACTGACAGCTCTCTGGAAAGCGGTACTGCAGCAGTGAGGTGCCTCACAGAAGATGCCACAAAGATTCAGATTACTGTACAGCACCAAAATGTTTTAGTTATTAAAGGTGATCTCGTTATTAACTGTGGGAAGGAATTTGTTGTTTCTTTTTTAAAGTCTTCTTAAATGACTCTTCTTTTCAAAATTGCATCTGTGCAAGTATTACAAGGTTTGTGTCTATAAGCTAGATTCTCACTTCTGGCTCAGAATATGTGCAGGCTATGGGGTATGTGTATTGTATAAAGTATACTGTACTCTCTTTATTTCCTGTCAAACTAAAATTTTTAGAACAAGAATACAGAAAAATCAAAATAAATAATTCATTTCCATGTTTCTGAGATCTTATTAATAACACTCAACTTCATTACTCTAGGCTTGGAGATCTTTCTCAGACCAGAAAGTTTAACTTAACACAGGGTATGGGATAGACTGTGCCTGCTAGAAGCAGGACCCCGTGATGTCTTTACGTGCTAGGGTGAATGGCCTTTTTAAAGAGTCCTATCAGTAACAGCCTCAAGAATTTACCAGTGCGTTATTTGCAAAAGGGCTTAAAGCTGATCTTCCAAAGGAGATGTAGCAATCTGTAAGAGTTCCTGCCATGTTGTCCTGGTTTGAGCGGTGTAGGACTAATTTCTCTTCTAATGCTTGGGAAAACAGCACTTTTAGAAGACTCCAGTGTCTGAATCTGTGAAAATATTTACTTTATAGCCAGTTATGGTGTGTGGGTTTCAAGGTCTCAGTGTTTTCGAGCTCACCAGGTGCGGGAATGAGGAGGAGCAAGACCTGGGCACTTGACCTGAGCTGGTAAACAGGGTTATTTCATACCATGAATGTCACATTCAATATAAATTAGAAAGTTTGCTGTGAAGTGCTCTCTCTCCCTTAATGGCTTCAATCAAGAACTTCTTTGCCCTGGTGCCAGACCCCCTGAGGGCTTCCCTTCCTCCCTGCGCTCACAGTGTCCCACATTTGCTGTCCACTGCTGGGAGTGCACAGCTTCCTACTGATAGAATTGGCTGAATATAATCCTTGTATATTTTATGTTGGTATTGGGATCAATATTGGTTCTTTAGTGTTATTAATGTTAATTATCTAGTCTTATTCTATTAAATCTGTTTATATTTTAACCCCAGTGTTTCCTTGTTTTTTTTCCGATTCCCCTTCCTGTGTGGGGAGGAGTCATAGGGTGATAGAATAATTGTCTAAAGGACAATAAATTGAGGTGAGTTTCTCAAACCATAAGAGGTGTAAGTGGCTTCACTTACCGCTTAGCTGCTTAGAAGCAGGGTCCTACCTGGAAAGACCATTCTTTTCCCATTGTCACTGAAATCAGAGGCCTCCCACAGATGCCACAAAGAGCTGTGAACTCTCTTATGACACTGCTAGTGAATAACTCTACAGAAACCATTGCATGGCAAGTTATATGCTTTTTCGCCCGTTTTAACATTTGCATTATATTGTCTGTTACGTTGCCTTGAAAACTTAAAAACTTCCTGGTAGTTTTACTTTTCAAAGCACTCGGGCCAAAAACGTGTGTGTGTACGTACATGAATATCCAAAAATTTTAGCCTCGAAACAATATACAGAAAGACTTTCAAATTTGGTTAGATAGTGAAACCCATGACACTCCAATAATATCCAAATGCTGACCTTCTCAATACCATACTGTAATGTTTTGTAGCTGTTGACTATCTTCCTTCAAATGAACCTTTGCAATTCATACTCTCTCTCAATTCCTGATTTAAAGTATCATTCAGTTTCACAGTATTTTTTGAGATAAACTAAAATGTTCTGCAGCAATTATGAGGGGCCAGAGTTGAACAAACCTACAGAATTTTAATGAGTTTGCAGTGGTAATTATTTTTAATTGCCTTCCATCTCATTAGAGTACCAGGTGGCAGCTATGTAACCTCACCATGGATGCCGATTGTCTATATGGCCACATATTGCTCTGCAGACACTAATGAACAGGCATTCGATGTCCAAATCCTCTGTAGTGGTCTACTAACAGCAACTTGTTAGTTCCTTTGAACAAGAGGAGTCTGACTGACCTCACTCATACTAAAATTAACTGTGAAGATATCACTGCGTCATACCGCTTCCAGCATACCTTTTTAAACAACAACAGAAAAGAAGATATACATGTGTGAATATATTGTGTTCTATTTTCTACTATTAACTGTTTAAAGGCTTTTAATTTTTTAAATTTAATTGCTTTTGCAGTTCACACAGCAATATAGCAAAAAAGGAATGCTCCTCTACACTTCCTTCCCTTCTGCAATAATTTTGTCTTAAAATAATATTATTGATAAAAAGAGTTAATTTCTCATGTGATTAGAAGAGATTTCAAATGGACAGAAAAAAGCAATAATAATAGAGGTTTGCCTATGCATCTGTTGACCACTAGAGAAAATAATAGGCTGTTCTTTACTAAGAAAAAACAAAAAAACGAACAAAACAACCAACCTAGCTTTGGTTTAAGAAAGAAACATAACATTGTGAAATTAATTCCATGGTTCTGCAAAGAGGTACAGCTCTGTAGGATCAATGCTTTTTAATATATGCAGATTAGAGACTTGCTAATAAAAACAAACACTACAGAAAAAAAAATCTAATCTATAAAAAAACCCTTCTTTTTACTACTGGAATAATATGGTTGTTACACCCTGTTATTAGGACTACTTAAGAGTTCTGGCTTCCAGATGCCTGAAATCAAAATGATCCTTATTTAAATTATATGGCATCAATGAAAAATTTCTAGCTGTATGCTAAGCACAGCTTTGCAATATATAACAACCTGTGATGAACTACCTCCAAAGTTTAGACATTTCCTCTGCTATTTTGTAATAGGATGGAGCTCTAGGACATAAAACATGTAATGCAGGTTCATTAGGTATCATTATGTTCTCTTCTTTCTGTCTAGATAGGTGTTGACTTCTTTATACTCTCTTTTTTTTAAAAGAAATAAATTCTACAGAACAATTGATCAATTTATTTCATGTGTCCTTTTTTAATTACCTGCATCTTGTACCTTCTTCACAGGTATTTATTTCAGACACCTCAACTGCAGAAGTGGAAAAGGTATGCGTTGTACCTGTTTTATATTAATAATAAATATAGATCTCATGTTGCGTATCTGCTCATGACTGATCCTTAAAGCCACTGTTTCTTTTCATCAAGTTACTTTCTTCTCTTGGCACAAGGCAGTGGATAGCCCAAGGCAATGTCATCTCAGAAAACGTCTCTCACCTTAGATATCATTTAGAAAAAATGGGTTTTATCATGACCTGGAGGATTTTTTCAGGCTCTAAACTGATTATCTAAAACTGGATTCTTTATCCAAAAATGCCTCCTGCCTCTGAGTTCCTACACTATGACGTGACAAAATCACTAATGGTCTTAAAAAAACCTGTAAACTAAGCTTCTGGAAATCAAGGTATTGCAAGCTGGGTCTGTTACCAGTATTTTAAAACTTTGGCTTAGAAAACTTTTTTTTCCATATTGAAATTGTACACTTCTTTTTAATACTTAAGAAACCTTTTCATTTCTGTATGTGCTGCTTTTTTTCACATCAGTACTGTTAGAAAACTAATTATGATAAAATTTCTTGTTACTTGATAATGGTATATGCGATAGAAAATGTACATACATTCCTTTTTATCCAAAAGGCTAAATTAAGTACTGCAGATTACATTGTCTTTCACAGCAATATTTTTTCCACTAATTTCAGTGGAGTTGAAGTAATTAAGAGAAGAGGAATAGGTGTGTGAACTGTTGGAGTCAAAGATGGATTAAAGCAAGAAACAGTCAAAATGGATGTTACCTAAAAAACACAAACAAATGAAACATGATGTTGTCTGTCCCTGATGTAACATGAGAGTGGATGACATTTAGTAGGTGTCATCATGGTCTAGGAGGACAGCCTACATACTCTGGTCTATTCTTATGATCATATATACATAATTTATCAAAAGCATCCATTCGCAAACACAGATTCAGGGTCACTCCAAACTCAAAGAAATGTTGCAACACTCGTAAGATCAATCAAAAAAGGAAATTTAGCTAAAAGTGATCACACTTTAAATAATATAAATTTTGATATGCATAAAGAGACTTAAAGCCCACCCTGGAATAGTCTATGAAAGAAGTGTGGAAAATGCAGGAAAGCTTGTATGTAAAAGGCTGTAGGTGAGTTTGCATTAATCATGGAAGGTTTCATAGTTCAAGCAGTATTCTCTGCTTTGCAAATGCAGACTTTTTCTGTTATTACAGTTGTGTCAGGACTTTCTGTATCAGCACAGCCTGAACTCATCAGTAGCTAAGCTTGTAATGGATAATCTTATTTATTCTACCACCTCTCTGCAAGATAATCACATTATGGTTTTCTCAAGGGCTTATCACCTTGAATCCACCCAGGACCTGGAACATGCACAGAGAGGGAAAAAGAGATGTACAGATGTATGAAAAACTTAGCCAAAGTTATTTTTAATTTATGCTTAGAATGATTGCATCAAGACTCAAAATTATTACTGCATATATTAAATCTTTCAGAAGAATAGAATTAATTGGCATAAAAATTAAATATAAATGTTATGAATGACACTTTTGATAAGGAAGAAGCATTTACATTTTCTATTGGAAAGTATAAAATAGAGAGTATAGTATATTAAAAATTGCTCCTATCTGTAATGAGTAAATGATAATCCCAAAGAGTACAGATATGATTTCTGTAGGAAGACCAAGATAATATTTGCCTTTCAATAAGGCACAGTATAAAAGGGATATTTTCCTCCAACCTTTTATAAGCGTATGAGAAAATGCAATTCCTTTGTTGAATTACTGAAAACTAGAGATTGAAAGGAACTTAACAAAGCCCCGGTAGACATTTTGAACAATGCCCACATATTTGAAGAGGCAGAATTATCTATTATTTCATCACCTAGACATCTAATTGAGATTGGATTAAATGCTATTAAGTACTGCACATAAAACTATCTTCCACTGGCAAAGAAATGTATTAATGTGTTCCTATTTATAGAATCTAGTATTATGCACAAAAGTATATGGATAATTGTTATGAATTGATCAGATTTTTTTTCAGATGCATACCATATAAAGGTGTCAGAGCCTGCCCCTTAGTACGTTCAGGCAATACTTACTTCACAAACTTAGTCCAAATTAATTTTCATCCAGGGGATCCATAGTATCCATTAGGGCTTCCCTTTGAAGGCGGACTTTGACCTTTTCAGTCCCTTGACCCAGTACGATGACTAAATCAGTAAAATTAAGCAACAGCTCTATCTCTTCATGGTGTTTACAGACTAATTTTCGTCTCACTTGTGTTTATTAAGACCATCTTAAATACATCTGTCTAGCTGCACACAGTTCAACACGTCCACTTTTTTGTATGCTGCCAGTCAGTGGAAGTTCTGTGAAACAGAGGACTGCGTTCCGTCCTCAAAAACACTCACGCACTAGTAGAAATTTGGTGTCCCTGTAGGCAGAACATGATCCTAAACGCTAGAAGCTTTTTATTTGGCTGTAGTCCTGGGTGACTCACACGGGTATTAGTTTGTATTAACAAGCGTCAAATACATCTTCATTCCCATGTATATAACTGCTCCTTAGACAAGCACAAATGTTAGCACGCCCTGTGCAGTATGGAAGGTGATTAAGTATGAAGTGCCATTTCGAATTTCAAGTGGATCCTTCTACATGAAGTGCAACACGCTGCGCAAACTAAAAAGATCTGAGTGTTTGATTGGGTCTTAATTTCTTTTCTCCACATAGAAGAGTTTTCAGCGTTGGGAAAAGAAGGTACTCACATGTCTTAAATCAGAAACAAAATCAAGTTACAGAATTTTTCAAAAGATATTTTGTGCTTTAGATGTAATTCTTTTAAATGTTTATTTTCATAGTATGCTCTTGTGACATAACTATGCTGTGATGTATGACAGAAAAAATGTACAATAATGAAATGAGATTGTTAGGATTTGCTTTTTTTTCTGAATGTTTGCCAGACATAGTAAAAAGTATCTAAAAATTCACCAAAAAAATCACTTATAAAGGAAGATGTGGAATACTTATTCAATTAATCTAACAGGAATGGGACCAGCAAAACTGTATGTTAGAGTTAAGAAGTCAAAGTTGTGAGATACCAGTGTAGCCTTAATTCACCCTCCTCGTGCACATGCCTTATTAGCCTTTNTCAAACTGGAAGAGGGCAGGTTTAGATTGAACATTAGGAAGAAGTTTTTCACTTTGAGGGTGGTGAGGCACTGGAACAGGTTGCCCAGAGAGGTTGTTGAGTCCCCATCCCTGGAGGTGTTCAAGGCCAGGCTGGACATGGCCTTGGGCAACCTGGTCTAGTGGGAGGTGTCCCTGCCTATGGCAGGGGGGTTGGAACTCGATGATCTTCAAGGTCCTTTCCAACCTAAACCATTCTATGATTCTATGATTCTATGATAAGATGTGGAATACTTATTAAATTAAGCTAACAGGAATGGGACCAGCAAAATAGTTTCTGTGTTTGCATTGTGTAACCTCATTTTAAACACCTGGGAAAGTGGTGGATGATGATAAAAGGAAAACTTTTGTAGAGACTGGGTAGAATACAGAAAGTGGAGGCCAGAGGAAATGACATTGCTTAGCAGAGACCAGGACAATATGGAAACTTAGGAAGCCTGAGGAGTGCACAGTAGGGGAAACTACCTGGTGTAATGAAATGAGTACTGCTGGATCGAGAGCTGGGAATTATGAGGAAATTGGTAGAGAATATTTTGAGTTCTGCTCTTGTATTTTAGCTACAGTTCAGTGACTCATAGATGTTTTAGCTGGATTATTCATCCATTATAGCATNAACCTTTCTGGATCAGAAAGCAAAGTAGGACAGATAATGGCTAACTGGACAACCAAGGACCAAGCAAATTAGTTTCTGTGTTCGCATTGTGTAACCTCATTTTAAACAGCGGGGAAAGTGGTGGATGACGATAAAAGGAAAACTTTTGTAGAGACGGGGTAGAATACAGAAAGCTGGTGAAGGGTCTGGAGGACAAGTCTTATGAGGAGCGGCTGAGGGAACTGGGGTTGTTTAGCCTGGAGAAAAGGAGGCTAAGGGGAGACCTTATCGCTCTCTACAGCTACCTGAAAGGAGGCAGTAGAGAGGTGGGGGTCAACCTCTTCTCACTAGTAACAGGTGATAAGACGAGGGAATGGCCTCAAGTTGCACCAGGGGAGGTTTAGGATGGATATTAGGAAAAAGTTCTTCACTAAAAGGGTTGTCAAACATTGGAACAGGCTGCCAAGGGAAGTGGTGGAGTCACCACCCCTGGAGGTATTTAAAAGACGTGTAGATGTGGTGCTGAGGGACATGGTTTAGTGGTGGACTTGGCAGTGCTAGGTTAACGGTTGGACTCGATCATAAAGGTCGTTTCCAGCCTGAACAATTCTATGATTCTATTCACTAACTGTGCCAGAGATAACTGCTCAGAACTCAGTCCTGCTCAACATGCTCAGTCCCAGAGGACTGGCAGCAGACCTGAAGTGGCTGCCTCAAGCATGGCATGGAGCAGTATTTCTCGACACTGAAGGTTCCTAATTAATTCTTTATGGTCTCTGTGCATCTCACTTTACTCAAATTATCGAGGTTTTTTTAGTTATTTGGTGAACCCCTGCCCCTTGTTAGCCCAAGCAGAGGAGAGCTGACCCATCATGAAACCTTCACATTTCCATGCATTTACAGTCAGATGCTGAACAGCAGACCCCTCTGCCCCTCCCCCATGTACAGAAATCAGTGGTCCCACATCCAGGTTACTGAGCTTGTGAAATGAGACTGGCAACTTTCATATAGTACGCTCTGTGAGAAGAGGAAAAGTTAGCATCTTTGAGAAGATGAATCTTGGCTTTTCGTCACAAAAGAGATTTCCTTTCTAGACTTCACTACTGAGGAATGAAAATGGTGGTAAAAAGAGCTAACCTGCTTCTCCAACTTCTTTCCCTGTGACAGTATCTCACCAATTTTCCTTTATGAACTAGAAAGTCTCAAGTGACTTCAAGGATTTTTAAAGAATCTTCTATATTGTCTGCAGGGTAATTACCTTTCTTTCTCTGTAGAAAGATCTTTTTCCAGATCTAAACTTTATGCTTAGAAATAAGAATTAAAAACAGAATTACAGTAAATAAAGGCTATGTTATTCACCTATGTTCACCTGGTAACAGTCATAAATCCTGTAGTACTCTCCACCATGCATCAAACCTCGCTGTAACCTCCTGCTGGTCTGCTACCACTTGGTGCTGTAAAGGCAAACAACCAGTAGTATGGCTCAGACCTAAGTTAACACAGTGGTTTCCTTTACTTGGCTCCACATCTGTTTACTGTGATTTAAACAGACCACTTAAAACCAAGCAGTGCTTCAGGCCTTTGGTTCTTCAACAGTATTTAAGGATGTTGCTTCCTCTAATCAGTATATCCAATACTTAAGTAGCTTCTTTTAACTACTGCTGCTCTGCTGCAAATGTAAAAGTTAGTGATATATTTTACAGGCAGTGTGGCCTTGTGCCAAAGTCTGGATTGTTTATTTTGAATCCAACCTTCTCTCAGCTTTTTCCGTACTGTAATCTAAATTAACACAAATCTCAAATACTCCCAGTCGCTATACTTTGCTTACATGCTGATACATCATTTTGAAGAGAATGTAGAAGGATCAATATAATTTAAAATAAAATGGTCTATTGTCACTTACAACACTTGAGCTTAAAAGAAATTTATAAAATAAGAAGGTTAACTTTTACACAGATCTTAATGTATGGCATTCTAGTATTTCAGATTTTTTACTTGAATATACACTTTTGTATTACAAAGGCCAGAACTTCTGCCAGTGTGAATGATACTAATTCCCATATGATTTATTTGAAGTAAGAGTCTACGCTTAAGAATTCAGATGATTCTGTAGTGAAAGTCAAAAGGCTTAATTTTTCTTGTTTTCAGAAATAGATGTAGATTTTTTTTAATTTGGGTATGCACGTGGCTGAAACATCTTCTCTGCAAATATACATGCACATCAGTGTTTACAGGAAATCTTCTCAGGGAAGACCAGTTAGAGAAATATCACTACGATAAACTCTAATTTCTGGTACCCACTACTGAAAGTATCCACAGAGTAGCTGTCTGGCAATCGCAGGAAACAACTGCAGTTGCTGTGCAAGAATACACTGAAGTAAAGTCAGGTAGGAGCTTCAAATATTTCTGTCCTCTCCTACAGAAAGGAGAGCCTCCTGGCTCCTTTATTCAAATATTGTCACATAAAAACAAGCAATATGGGTCATAGTTTAGTCTAGAAGCTGTGAATTTCTATTGGATTCTGTCTAATAGAGGGAAAATTCTCCTTTGCTTCTCTCCTTCCTTCAGACACCTTAACATATCAGCTCTAACACGTCTCATCCAACCTTGTAAGGTTATATATTCAGGTTTCAACATGATCAATCATCCCGAGTACTCTTACAAATTCTGTGTCACCAGAATACTTACTACATAAATAAAACAAATGAAATTCCCAGACTGCTGATAAGGTGGACCTTCCTCTGGTGCTGCCCACATCTACTGGTGGAGTCTGTGTGACTCTCTCAGGTAAGACTGTGGGCACTTAAGGAAGGAATCATGTCTTTCCTTTGCATCTTTATACAGAATTTAATACACTATCAATGCTTACTACATAATTACTAGCAACCTTAACTAATTAAATAGCTTGACTCTTTAATTTCAGTATGCTAAGTAGATGGATAGAATGCTTTAATTGATCACCTCGGATGAGCGAGCAATGTTTCTACAGTGCATGTTTCCACTTTCTATCAAGACTGCCTATAGTTTTTCTCATCTTCAGAACTGGAAGCGCTTAGAGAAGTGCATTTAAGGCTGATCTAGTCAACTCATTATTAACCAAACAGCAGAAAGTATTCCTGTACTAGCATACAAATGAAAAATATATCTTTTTCATGTACTTAGTCTTAACTGCACCACTCTTTCTCACCAATTAAAATTTTGCTTGGTGAACAATCACATTGTTTCTATGTGCCTGTCTGCAAGTTACTCAGGGCATTATATACTAATACCGCATGGCTTGAATAAGAAAGGCAAAATCAAACCCTAAGAAAAAAAATGCAAGACGAGACCAAGCTTTCAAATAAGACATCTCAATAGCTTTCAATATCCCTTAAATTTCCACCCAGTAGAAGGCTGAAATTTTCACCTAGCACCTAGGTTTTCATACATGTGACTACATGTGTCAAAGCACACCAGAATGAAATATAAGAATGAATCATCCCTCAAGAGCAGCGTGGCCTAGCAGTTCAGGGACAGATGCAGAAGAAACCTGAATAATTCTTTGGCTGTGATCCTTCCTGCCTTGGGATAACATTTCACAATCTCTTCTCTCTGGTTCCACTACTCCATGCCTACTTCAGCTACAAAGTACCAGTTTAAGGTTTAAGGACTGTGTGTTACTGGTCATGTCTATGGCATATGACAGAATGGCTCTATAAGATCCACTGGGTTCTAAAGGAAATAGTGCATAAATAAACTATTTAAACCTAATAATAAAATATTAACCATATTGCTTTAAAAATATTACAGTAAATGAAAGATCAGAATCAGGCAGAATTTGATAATAGTCTTAAAACTAGCTCCCTTACGGTCAAATTAGGAAAGTGTTTAGTATGCATTAAAGGGTTTACCATCAAGGGTTATAGCTTTTTTCTAGTTTGATCCACTAGTAGGTTATTCTATCTGAGCTTTTTATTCTCTATGTTTTAGCTCTCTGTGAATCTGCTGCTAAGGTCTACTGGATGACTGGGCTAACAAGACTACCCACTCAGAGGTGTTTTTAAAGGTATATTACAAGAAGTTTTAAATATTTCATCTGTTTTGCAGTTAAATATTTTTCTTACTATAGACAACCATATAAAGGGAGGTGAAACTGCATTAAAAATAAATCTTTCATTAGTATTCTTTTTAATGATCACTTCATGTTTCACTAGAAACAAGGTGCTTGGAGATGTATTTTATTCTGTGCAATTTTTACCTTTTTGGCAACTGAGTGCTATGAACTTTCTGGGGAGTTACAACAGGTTTTTTATGCTTCGTTTCAAAAAAAGGCTGTTATAATATAACAAGGACATAATCCACGATGCTTATTAAAGACTGTTTATTGAAGGCTGAGGGTTTATTTCACCAGTCTACAATTATTTCTTTATATTGCCAGAGAGAGAACACTTGAAGACTGAAGAGGATCTGCAAACAAATTGCAACTCAGGCTAAACCAGAAAGGTTTGCAACATTTCAAAAACTTTTTTTCAACAGATTCCAGCAAGTCACAATGATTCATTCAAATCATTCAAAATCAGTCACTAGGGTATAATTTTTCTTTTTCTTTTCAAATTGTTCTTGCATCTATTACAGTGGTTCACAGATTGAAATCAATGAAAACTAAAACTAAAGTTATCATTTGCACAGCCCCTAGGATAGATCATAGAATCATAGAACGGTTTGGGTTGGAAGGGACCTCAAAGATCATCGAATTCCAACCCCCTGCCATGGACAGGGACACCTCCCACTAGACCAGGTTGCTCAAAGCCCCATCCAACCTGGCCTTGAACACCTCCAGGGATGGGGCAGCCAAAACTTCCCAGGGCAACCTGTTCCAGTGTCTCACCACCCTCAGAGTGAAAAATTTCATTCTAATATCTAATCTAAATCTACACTCTTCCAGTTTGAAACCATTACCCCTCGTCCTATCACTACATGCCCTTGTAAAAAGTCCCTCCCCAGCTCTCCTGTAGACCCCCTTCAGACACTGGGAAGCTGCTATAAGGCCTCTGTGGAGCCTTCTCTTCTCCAGTCTGAATAACCCCAACTCTCTCAGCCTGTCCTCACAGGAGAGGTGCTCCACCCCTCTGATCATCTTCTTGGCCCTCCTCTGGACCCGCTCCAACAGGTCCATGTCCTTCTTATGTTGAGACCTCAACATAAGAAAGTCTCCTTAATAACTATGAGCCTACATAATACTGCTCACCAAAATGGGCACAGGCCAGTTTATAGCTGCTCGAGATCAGGCCACTGGCTTTAAAAGAATAAGGATTTTCTTTGTATTTCTATGATTTTTTTGGTATTGTTAACAAGCAAGCCTAGCACTTGTGAAGAGCAGTCTGGTTTGTTCTTTAACTTACTGTTTATTATTACTTCTGCCAGGATGTAAATTTTATGTAAGAAGCCTTTTGTACAAAGCCCCAATAATAAAAATCCATGTATCATTTATTATGCCTCATTCATAGAGGTAGTGCATTTACTATATTAAGATAACCTTTTAAGAAATTACCCAATTAAAAAAATTGAATGAAGGAAAAACAAATCTCTGGCACTTTAATGTAATTGTAACAGAAAATGCTATGTTAACTGCTGATCCTCAGAGAAATCCAAAACCAGCAAGAGGAAAATATTACCATTCAATAAAGTCTTGGCAACTTCCCACTGAGACCTGAAACACAATATGTACACATCAAACAATCACTAACTTATTGGATCATTAGGTAAAAGCTCAAGTCATTTCAAGAGAGTGCTGCTCTCCTTAAAGCTGAAATATTTCCTGGTGCAATAAATAAAGCAGGCACAAATAATTCCACATAATAGGAATTATCAGGAATAACAAATATTAGGAAGGAATCTGCTAAAATTTCTTGCTTTCAACAGATTCACTGTGAAGTTAACATTTTTTTTCATTATACTCAAGAAATTTTACTAGTCCAAACAATGTTACTTTTCTGCTTTTGCAAACACAGAAACCAGAAGGTTTTTGTGCCAAGAACATGAAATTCAAATCTTTCTCAGTGGAACTGGAAGAATGCAGATGGAAAGTAAAATGGCATCTGAAAACGTTCTTGCAAATAACTCCCATTTCATAAATGCACAAATAATTGCAATAATTTTCTCTTTTTTTCCTCTCTGTTTTTGAGTAAATTAGAATCATAGAATCATAGAATTGTCTAGGTTGGAAGGGACCTTGAAGATCATTGAGTCCAACCATCAGCCTAACATTGCCAAAACCACCACTAAACCATGTCCCTAAGAACCACATCTACATGTCTTTTAAATACCTCCAGGGATGGTGACTCCACCACTTCCCT
>VUYV01000703.1:125808-169415 GCA_008711295.1 Anarhynchus alexandrinus | reverse complement strand
TTTTTTACTGTCCTTCCCTCCCCTTAAACTACTGCTATTATCTACCTATCTTCCAGGAACCCTTATGATTTTACTCTGTTCATACCTTCTGGAGTCCCTTGTCCTTACTTCCAGTCCTCTGTAACAACTTAGTACATCACACAACAATTGTTTCTGCCTCCTTATATGGCTCCTCTCTTCCCACTATTTGCCATCAAATCTCCCTTCCTGACTAATCTGTCAGCTCAGTTGCATGCCCCTCTTCTCATGCCTCTTCTTACAAGTCTCCTATCCCCTCTCTTCCACCTCCATCCTTTTCTCCTTGCTGCTCATGACTGGGAAGTGAAGATAACCTCTGCAGTGACCTAAGGAAGATAATCCCTCAAGATCCTCTCCAAGGAGACAGACATATTCCAACAAACCAAACAGTATCTCAATGGAGAGAAAAGTGCCCTTTTCCCTAAGACTTATGTCTTTTTTTTATTTTTTTCTTAAAACTCTTAAAACTTTCCTGCTGGATATTTGCATTAAAAAAAAAAAAATCATGCTGGAAAAATGATAAGAAGTACATTAATCAGGGACTGGTAACTGAGAGTGCATGGGGAGGTGTAAAATTGCTGTGGCTTCTACAATGCACTGCCTAGGTCCGCTACTATAAACAGCTGTAGATCTATTGACAGCTGGGGACATATGACAATTTATGCCAGCTAAAGAACTACTCCTGTATTTGGAATGAAAGAAAAATTATGAGCCCACACAAGCCCTATTTGAAGCCAAAATCAAATAAAGAACTTATTTTCAACAGCATTCATTCATGCAGAGCCAGGAATATAGACATTTTAGCTGCAAGCAATTAACATTTTATATATTTTTTTTTCTTCTGAGAGAACAACTGAATGTGGTCCTGTTACATAGGTCTCATTTAACCATCGTTTTCAACATGTATTTGAGTAGTTTCTTACTTACAGAATAAAAGATATGGAATGAAAATAGTACCTTGCATATATTTGCTTTCTTTTGATAACAAAAGCTATTTGCTGTTCAACCCCCAAGTACTGGTAAACTCTTTGAAAGCTGTAAGGCACAAGTGACGCAGAAGCTATAACATTATGGCATTTGTAATTAATTAGATTTGCAGGACTTGGACACAGAAAGAACAAGTAAATGTGCAATATTCTAATCAAATATTAGCTGGACGATCATTATGCATAACAGTGGGAACAATTCTTTGCTGCTTTATGTTTTGTCTTTTGCATGATGCCCTATTCAACAAAAACTCTTGTCACATTCAAATGATGACACAGTTTTCTTTCACTTAATGTTGAGGAAAATGTGTCCATCATCTCATCCTGGATGAAGAGGTTGATGGGACATGGGGGAGAACAATAAATTACTTGCATAAAAATGGTATTGTGGGATAATTTTCTTGATCTAAGTTACAGTGGTTGCCTTCATGTGCTCAAGAGGAGGTGGGTTTCAGAGAACAGCAAAAGGGGTTTGAGCAAGGTTTCTTCCTGTATCTTTGAATCTTGTGGTATCCACAGGTCAAACTTGGAGATAGCAGACAGTAATGTAATTTGGATGGGAATGTTTCTTTTTTGACTTATTTTGTTGTTGTTTGGTTCAAGAAATCAAAGAGACCACCCGCTTGAAATAACCTGGGGAAATACTGGTTTAATGTCTTCACCCAGAATATGCCAAAAAAAAGTTTTGAAAAAGTATTTGATGAGAAGTTCAGTACACTTGGAGATGCAGAAAATTCAGGATTTTAAGAAAAAACACTGTTTAAAAAAATTCTGCTTTCCCACAAAAAGAAAAACCAAAACAAAACCAAACATGTCACTCAGTGTTCCCTACATAAAGTTTAAAGGTTTTAACCTGAAATGCCATTGTCAGAGAACTTTGTAATATTATCACCATCACCATCACAATTTTACTCACTGTCTCAAACAGCTTTTTTGTTGTTATTGAGACAAAATCAACACTGTCTCCTACACTTCAAAGGCTAAGCAAGAGTGGTAATGTCAGAGCTTGAAGGTACCATTTCTGAATAGAAAAAGTCAAGTTTTCTGTCCCATTTCTGCCTGGTTTCACCCATTTGTTGAGCAGTGATGTCTTTGTAACGCCCTCAGTTACACTGTATGGGCATTCTCTGGGTGTTACAGCCTAAAGCCCAGTGGCTTTTGTTTAAAATGTGATAGAAGGTAGCAGTCTCCCAGCACCTTCTGTAGATGTTCAGGGGTGGTGAGGATGCTTGGCACCCAGCAGAGCTACATATAAAAAAAAAATCTCTGGCGTGCTGTGGTTGTGGGTCTGCAGCAAGGAGATCAATAGACATGAACATAGCGGGCTCTTTGCCTTGAGGAAAAGAAAAAAAAAATCACATAAGTAGAATCAATGGCAATGTAATATGGATGACATTTTATGTGACCAGGCACAGGAATAAGAACAGTTATATTTATGAAAGCACACAGCCAACTGGATTTTGTTTATTCCTCACACAATGCAACGTCATTCCCATTTTTTACTGTGCAAAGCTATGGTTTTGATAAATTTATTTCTTTTTTTTTTCCTGGCAATCCAAAGAAAATTTATCTTCCTTATCGAACACTGGCATGTCAAAATCCCCATAAATTTACAGGATATAAAACATGGATGTAAATTTGTAGTTTAGAAACATCTCACATTCCCAGTACTCCTTCTAGTTCCCCATCTGCAATATAAAGTCAGACTGATCTCTCTAAATCAAAATTGCATTTTTCTGACACTTCATCTCTTTGTCATGTTGTCTCCTTGCAATATCTGTGCTTCAAAACTCTGTTTCTTTATCCATTTATAGCATCATAGGACACACATCAATTTACAGGTAACAAGACTAATACATACAGAAAAAAATCTTATAAATCACATTTGTGGAGAGGAGAACTGTGTTAAACACCACAGACATTTAAAGGAAACCAATTTGTTTTGCAATTTTTTCAGTTGATGTGTAATATTTTGAAATCAGGCTATGTCAGACATATTTATTGTGATGTTGTATATGATGTACAATGGATCCTAACAGAGCTGTGATAGCACGTCTTTTTCCCTTCAAAGGAAAACAGCCTGGCTATCCTCAAGTGCTGAAATAACCTCTAACTACTGGCTTCTTTCCTCTCATTACAAACTTCCTTGCATGTTTTGCACCTCATTTGTTCCCTCTCTGTCAACAGACAAAGGGAAGTATCCTATAATTCTGACAACTGCTTTCCTCCTCCAGTTACCCTCTATGAATCTGTATCCCAACACCCTTCCTAACTAAGCATAATACCATGAGTGAATCGGTCTCTCCATACACACACTGATCTCTTCCTGCTTTCTACTATACAAAGATGAGACAAAGGGTATCAGTGTTGGTTATCTCCAGTTATCTCTAATTAGTGAATTTTAATAATCCAAAAAGACACAATAGTACCGAACAATTCTTTTGAGACCTGCTCATTTTAAGACTTTTTCATTCCTCGAGTATATTCACTTTTGCCTTTATCATAAGGAAACATAGAAACTGGATCAAAATGTGCACTGTATCTCCGTTACTTGTATGCTAATGAATTAACTGAGTCTGCAGAGATGACTGCAAGTTGAAGTTAGCACATAAAACAAACCCTCCTTATTTTCAGAATATTTCAATTAGCTCAACTGTTTCATGTACCTTACTAGTAGTTCCATTTGGGTAATGACTCCACAGAAATAAGCATATTTTCAAAGAAGTCCCTGGACTAATAAGAATGGGGGGAAAAACCTCTTGACTTTCAGCAGCCAATCCCAGATGAGAAAGCACAGTTCTGTCCCCTTACATTTCCATGAAACCTGATAGACTTACATCTTGAAACACTTCATTATTCTTCTCAGAAGAAGCCATATCTTTGATTCCATATTCAGTTTGACACCCGTCCTTTCATCCATTATTCCCTCAGGCTTGCCTGCTGAACCGCCACAGAAAGATTAAGAGAATATCTTCCCATTCTAGTAATGGCTGGCACAGCATTAGACCTAATTCTCAGCAACTATTAAAGGAATATCAGGCTGGGGTTTGGGGTCCAGTAAATTCACCTGTTTTATTTCATTGTTTATATGACCTAAGGTACCTGCTGTTTCTGCTCCCATTTCTTTAACAACATTGCTTTGCATGAAAGTATATATGCTTTTTTAATTCCTCTGATATTGCAGCTCTGGAAATCCGAGGCTGATGTCAATCAGTAATGTTCGCATTTAAATTCGGTTACTAAGTCATTTCAGAAGCTGAGGATCCAGCTTTCTGAAGTGAGGCTGCTGCTGGTCCGAAGGCTTAACAAGCAGTTGCACTAACATGCAAAAGGTATTCCAGAATATTAATTTTTTAAAGATGAAAAACCATAAAGGCTATTGAAAATGGAAATTTTATTCACACTCAAAGTCAGTTTGTTCTCTGAGTTAATAATGAAATCCCAAATCTGAAGAGCCTTCTGATGTTATAATTACCCTTTAAATCTTTTTGTATAGCTGTTATATCCTGTGGAGGGGGAATCTGTTTATTTTAGTACAGATGCACAGCAAAATAACACATTTAAATAAGACACAGTGCTACGGTGTCATAGGGCCTTCTAAAGGATTCTCTACTCTTTTCATACTAGTCTAAGTCTATTGACATGCAGGTCATTAAAGCGAAATTCACACTGGTTCTCTTGGCCTGCACAGGGCCTATGCATCACTTAAATCCCACTTAAAGCTCTCTGAGCGGGGCTTTAAAAGGATTTATGAGGTGTGCAGCCTTATGAGCCTTCTAGGCTGGGAGGTGAATGTCACCGTTAATTTGCTTCACCTCTACAAATCCTTAAAGCAAAGTTACAGTAACTTCCGCTGTTGTCTTTCTTGAAAGAGGTTCAGCAAAGCTTGGCAGGACTCTTGTGCTCCTATCTGTAGAACTGTGCTTGACCTTATTTCCGGAGCCTGGCATGAAACTACAGTTCAAGCTTTACAAAAATTGCTGAAAATGAAGTCCTAAAGAAGCTACTGGTAATTTTTAAACTTAGATAAGAAAAAATAAAAAAGTCATTTGTGGGTACTTATTTTACTACCACATGCTTCAGCTTTGAAGAAAAATTCTTCCAAATATTCTTAATTATAACTAATTAGATTATATGGTATTATGCTTCTATATTGTTTAGTCAGAATTTGTGGGGCATAGTAGCTTTAGTAATGTTTGCAATGGATGATCATTTGACCCTTTACATTTGCAAAGTGTGGGATCTTTCAAACTCATCTTCTTGTGCTTTTCATATTTTACACAGTTCTAAGGTGCTTTGTTTAAATATTTCATTATCTTTGGACTGTGTATTAGTTATCTCATACAGGACATGAGCAGGCTGATTGGCAATAATATCCTGTTTTGCAAGGGTAAGACAGATAGTTTTGAAATCTGCCTTGCCTAATTTAATTTGTCTCATCTTGAATGTGACCTGATCAAATCTTCCCTATGCAACTAAACAGCAATGTTTAACACCTGTTTGGATCACGTAAATTTGAATTTGAGATATAGGCTGATGTGGCAAACTGTGCACTTTTAATTCTTGAGATTGTCAATAAACTTTTCCCATTAGGAAATGACAAATTAAACACAAAAACAATTCTTTCATAGGAAAACTTTAAAAAAAAAAGAATTCAACCACTGGAATTTAGGGTCAGATTATGACCCTTTATTCTGAGTAGCTGTTACTCACCTGAGGTGAGTATGACTCCTTGGAGTCATTAGATCAACCTGTCAACGCAGGGCGTTATCAGTAAAATGAATCAGGACTGGGCACTTTCTAAATGTGTGTAGCTTTACATATGGTATTTCATGTGACATTCTCTACAGAAAATAAACATCCACTGATAACTGAATTTCCATTCTTCTTCAGCATTCACTGTCTTTTAAGAGAATGTGTGATGCCTCTAATCGCTGGTTTCTATACCCACTTAATGTCAAACCACTCTATTATTTATTTTCACCTCTTTTTAATAAAATGTCAGCTACAACAAAAAAATAGAAAATTTCAGAGCTTTTTCTCTGAAAATAGGATATTTATCAAGAGAGAGATTAAAAAAGCTAATTTAATTCCTTCTTTTTTAATCACTGCTACTGGGGCTCTGGACCAAATCAAGAGGGATTCTGACAGCTTAGCGTTAGTGGGAGAAGGAAGGAGAAAAACGTAGCAGCAGTGAATGATTGTATTTAAGGTTGACAATGATGAAATAGTAGAGGCCGTGCTACAATTTCTGCTCCTTCATTTGTCTTTGTTGATAAAATGAGCACTGTCAGAGGCTCGAGCTCACAGCAAATTTAACGTGACTCTGTTTATCCCTGCACTGAACAAGGTTTGCACATGATCAGATGATAAATGCACAAAGTTCTGGGATAACCCTTCCTTCTGTTTAACAGAAACATGCAATTTTCCTACTTTTTTTTTTCTTAAAAGAATGAAGATGGAAAATAGCTAAATAGTTTTTTTTTTTCAAGAAAATATTTCATAAAATAGCATGACTTATCCAAAAGTAATACAAATGTACCATATAAGCAGTCTTTGAACATCATTTTTCTAAAATAGTCTTCTGGCCTTGGTAAAAAAAATATATTCATCATTCATTCCTACTTTTTGATAGACTTCCTACTTCACAACATCCGCTTCTCACCTTATATTTCAAAGGTCCCTCTTCAAACTACAAGCTGAAAGAAATTTGCCAAGAAAACTGAAAATGATAATTTGAGATGGAGCTAAAATTAGGAGGCCCTGCTGAAACCATACATATGATTGAACTCAGGACAGCTTCCTCATCATACAAGTAGATTTTGCTTTGTGCAAAACCAATTTGCCAAATACCAGTCTACACAAAAATAAGTCACAGCTAAAAGATAAGACACAGAAAGGGCTGAAACACCAACCTATATTCTATAAAACACATATATGAGTACACGGGGAATGCTATCCAATTTCATTAAAAAAATACAGATGTAAATCTAAAAAGACAGTGCTTATCGGATTTCTCCAATATTCTGCAAACCTTCCCTTTCATTGTTTTATGCTGATCAAACCATAAAGGGAAGTGTACATGAACTAATATTCAATAATCCAAAATTCAAATTGTGGACATGCAATATCATTTTTTCAGAGCATTTTTCAGTGTCAGAACATGATAAGAATACCACAGGTATTCTGCAGAACCTTGCATCTGCTTCCCAGGTGATTTCTGGATATTATTTCAGTCAGTAACTGAGTTTCCATGTAGTACCCACTGAAAAGCCTATTTCAGCCCTCTGAAGTCAACACTCAATGCCTCTTTTCTGCCTTTTGAGAGGGATGTGATGACATGGGATTTAAACTGGGAAAGCTCTTTGATAAAAATGACTTATATAGATCATTGCTGTTTATGATTGGAATTCCATTATATAATTTATTTACTTCTGTAATTTCATTCTGGGTGTGATTTCGTAATAAGTTCTAACTGTGTATGTACAAAGATACAGGTAAGAAAAGAAGAATGAGAAAACGTGCACTAATTTCTTTCTTTTTTCCCCATTACGTTGATTTTAGGGGCTGGGGAATGGGGGAGCTAGGGAATAAAATTCCAGTTTTCAGACAATTTACTGGTTTTCACACACAATAAACTTAGTATTAAAATTTAAAACCAAAGATGACAAAATCTGTGTTGTGTATCACCTAGCCTTTGTGGGAAGCTAAATTTTTAAATGAGGAACAACACCCATTCTAGGCTGCCACTGAAAACATGACATGTTTCTCATTTTTATATCTGATTATCTGTTTCCTATAAAGACTTCCAACTGTCTTGTTAGTCTTGTTAAAGGATTAAACATTATTGTAAGTAGGAACAGGAAGTCCCTTTTGAGTAGTAGTTCCTGAGCTGCGTTTTCTAGCCTCATAACCATACTCTTACACACAACATTTCAGGATAAATTTCTGTCATTACCATTTTTAGTGGATATGTGGGCCAATCTGTTTTTCCATTTGTGTTCCTTGTTGTACTATCCGCCCAATTCATTTCAGAGGTATTAAATTAGATGACAAATGTGACTGATGTGTATCCCTTTAAAAAAAGCCCGTGCAAGTAGTTCATGAAGCGGTCTTTATAACTCTCTCTAAAAAATAATATTAAATCAAACCAAATCAGATAAGTAGTGTTTTCATGTTGAGAGAACTATTTCCTAATTTTTCATTACGAGGGTGGCGAGACAGTGGAACAGGTTGCCCAGGAACATTGTGGCTGCCCCATCCCTGGAGGTGTTCAAGGCCAGGTTGGATGGGGATTTGAGCAACCTGGTCTCGTGGAAGGTGTCCCTGCCCATGGCAGGGGGGTTGGAACTAGGTGATCTTTAAGGTCCCTTCCAACCTAAACCATTCTATGATTCTATAGTATTGTATTATTATATTATTAATTACATGTAGCAATAATCCTGTGATTTATACAGGCACGCTGGCAGATGGAGAAGAATCAAAGGGCATAGACAAACTTAACTGGTTTTACAGGAGAAAGCTATAGCTTGACCTATCTGTTAGAAGTTTACTTGAGAGTCTTCGACATTATACAATAAAACTTAAAAAAAAAAAAAGAGGAGGAAGCGTAGGACAGCTTAAACAGATGAAATTAAAGGAGGGACTTCATGCCCATTCCAACTAGGTAGGTATTATGACTACAAACAGCGCCCAAGGCTTCCGAGAGCCGCAGTCCCTCCGTCCGTCCGTCCGTCCGTCGGTCCGCCCCCGCCTTTCCACCAGCACCCACGGGGCGCCGCCGCCGCCGGCCCGAGGGAACAGCGCCACCTGCTGGGCAGCGCCTCCCCGGCGGCGGCGGGGCTGCGGCCGGCCCGCTGTCCGCCCGGACCGGAGCGGATTTATTTTTTATTTCTCGGGATAATTCTTTTCTTTAAAACACCAGCCTGCGGATTCAGCGATATTTTCCCATTTAGGGATACCGCCGTTTTTCCTGCTTTTAATCGCAGGCGCGCATCTCCGCCAGCAAAGGCGGCGAAGGGAGTCAATTTACTTCTTAAAACTTTTACTCGCGTGAGACCGAGGGCGCATCATCTGCCTCTGCGCTTCCCCGAGAGGCGCCCGCAGCAATCTCCCGTAGGTAGTCGGGAGCGCTGGAAACTCACAAAAAATCACCTTGTGCTCCTAAAAGCCCTCGGCGCCGTGCAGTGGGGTGACCCGCGGCACACAGCCGGCGGCGCCCCGGGAAGATGCGCACGCAGACAGACAGACAGACAGACCGACGGACCCCCCCCTCCCCGGGGCACTGCAGCGCGGGCAGCTGCAGCCAAACCCCCTTCCAGCGGCGGTTCAGGCGGCAGCCGCGGCTCGGTCCGTCCCCGCTGCCGCTCCGTTTGCAGCGGCGCGAACGTATAAACCCCCGCGATAACAACCTCTGCTTTCGAGGAAACGGTACTCGGGAGAATATTAATGGCAACACCACGTTCCGTCTGCCGGGGACCGCTTTACCTATACGTTAATACTGCTTAAAGCGCGCACAGACAAATAGCATCATTAGAGCTCGCCTGCCAGGCTTAAACTCTGCAAGCTAACACATTTCATTTCCAGCTTCCACAAAGGGATTATTTTTTTATTTTTTTATTTTTCCCCAGGATGGATTGTTTGAATTTTTGGTACTGCAGACAACTTTTGACTATGAGAGTAGCATGGGGTTTGAATTCAAAAAGCAGGCACGAGGTACAATCTGTGTTAAGCAACATCCTCTAAAGCAAGTACAGACCAACCAGGACAAACAGCTTCAGGCAAACCAGCGGAGTAAACAACAGAAAGCAAAGAGAACAAGACAAGACCAGAGAGAGGCTGTGTTGCGCTTTCTTTGGAGCTGGAGGTCTTGGAGGGTTTCAGCGACTCCCAGCTCCATCTGTCTACAGGAAATCATATTTTTTTTTGCCACTGGCATGAGAGTTGAAATTCTGCTGTGGGACTGGGAGAAATGACGTTCATGGTGCTTTAGAACTCCCCAATTAATTTCTCTCCTGCCAAAGAACACATCATCAAAATATTTTAGTACAATAACTGGTCTCGGACAATTTCTCAATCACTCCTTAGGATTTGATGCTGCAATTTAACCCACTGATACCCACTCCTGCACTGCTGACTTCACTAGAGCTCCATGGGTGCAAGAATCATCTCTCATTGATCACTTTGCACAGCCAGGGCTTGCTTCTGTCTAGACTTCGCTGGGGGAGGCTTAACAGTCTGCAAAGTAATTTAACTCCTTCCACAGATATATTAGTTTTTTTGTCTTCTGTTCATATGTGCTTATCTAGTAGATCATCTGCTAGTTAGATTTTGACCTGAGGCTCTTAACCATCAATCAGTACTTCATTATTGTTATTCCTTTTTTGTCCAAATAAAATCTCAGCTGAGATGAAAATCTTTTTAAAAAGGTGGGCTGTCTTGCAAACTACTTGCAAACACATACTGTTAAAACACAATTGTTAGTCAAACTGGATAATTCATGTTTTTCCATTTGTCTCTGAACACACAGTAAGATACACTGCCTCAATTCCCATGAAATTTTGTTGTAGAATCATTAGCTTTTTAAAAAAAATAATCTTGAAACACTACTGAAGAAATCGCAATTGACTATACAAATAATATTTTAACAGAAGTAATGCTATAGTAATGTAATTTTGTGTGGATTTGTGTTTATCTGTATAATACTACAGATGAGGATACAATGTTCTTTGGTTTCAAAAGGCATTCAGCATCTTTTAGAAACACAAGCAATCCTGTAACAAAAGGTTCCATTATTTTCTGCTTTATGTATTTTCCTTTCAGATCTAATGATTTTTAGAAGTTGTTAGGGTTACGGGGGTCAATAGACAGTGTAAGAGTCCATTAGGTGTACAAAAAATCAGAGCTATGAAAAGCAGTCATGATGAGGAACATAAAAAACAATTATCCAACAAATGTTGAAAGTATTATTAAGTACAGATGTTGCTTTATAAAGCAAGGCATCTGATGCAAAGAGAAGCATCCTCACGCTCTGCAATGGCCAGTCAGGACATTGTTTGTCCCTTTTAGAGCTGTGGAAGAAAGCTCAGTGTATGAATACTGAAGACATCTATTTACAATCAAAATTCAGAACGTTTGTGAGAGCAGTAGGCTATACCCATCACTTCATCTTACTATTTTCCCAGGACACTGCAGTCTGGCCTTAGAGCTTGCCCATGCGATGGTGGTGCATGGTATTCTTCCTTACATCTGCAGGTTGTTCCGGCACTTTCCTATAGCTAGGCACCATTCGTTATAACTTTATAACAAATTACATCTCCAGCTGTGGTGGGTTGACCTTGGCCAGCTGCCAGCTGCCCATCAGGTCGCTCTCTCACCCCCCTCCTCAACAGGGCAGTGGGGGGGAAATAAGACTGACAAGTCTGTGGGTCCAGGTAAAGACAGGGAGATCACTTTCCAATTACCGTCACAGGCAAAGCAGACTTGGCTTGGGGAAAATTAATTTATTGCCAGTCAAAATATAGAGTTGGATGGTGAGAAGCAAAGACAAAAACTAAAACTGGTTGCCTCCACCCCTCTCTCCCAGGCTGACCTTCACTCCTTCGTCGCAGACGGCCCTGCCTCTCCCCACACCGAGTGGCGCCGGAGGATGGTGGGGATGGGGCCTGCGGTCAGTCCACAACAGCCCCTCTCTGCCACTCCTTCTTCCTCACACTTCTCCCCTGCTCTGGCATGGGGTCCTCCATGGCTGCAGTGTGGACACCCGCTCCACCGCAGTCTCCCCAGGGGCTGCAGGGGAACCCTGCTCGGGCAACTGGAGCACCTCGTCCTCCTCCTCCTCTCCCACCTCGGTGCTCCCAGGGCTGTCTCTCACACTGTTGCCCTCAGCCCCGGCTGCCGGGCAGTTTTTTGCCCTTTCTGACAGAGGTTTTCCCCGCGGTGCCACCATGGTGGCTGCGGGGCTCAGCCGTGCCCTGCGGTGGGTCGGTTGGAGCCGGTGGGAAACAGCTGTGTCCAGCTCGGGGCAGCCCCGGCCCCGACACACAGGGGCCGCCCGGCAGCTCCCCCTGACAGACCCTGGGCACCCACACCCCATACATAAGTTGTTAAAGTTTTTCCCATTATTTCTCAACTGAAAGTGGTCCCAAGCATTTCAGAGGTGGTAAATCAGAATCAAAAAGGGCCAACTTCTCTAGTAGGCTTTTCAGCCCGATCAACTGCATTGGCAGCATCACTTTTTTTTAAAGGACCAGCTTTGGGCATTTCCAGACCCAGACGCCGGCTGTCCTCCCCACAGCACCCTGTTGTGCCTCTGGTGGCTCCTCAAGCCGCCTGCCAGCAGAATGGAGGGGCTGGATCAGTGGTGTTTGTGGAGGGGAACCGCTTTCCTCCTTCCTCTGAAAGAGGAGCCACAGCCCTCTGGGTGTCTGCGGTCGGGTGGACAGCACAGCCATGCCGGGTGGGCAGGGACCACAGGCTGTGCCGGGCAGGCACTGGGATGGAGAGGAGGAGTGGCAAAGGTTTCTTGAGCTGGTTTTGTCGTGAAAGCCACTGACCTCTGAAACTCGCAAAGCATTTCAAGGAAGTGAAAGAGAGATGCTGCTAAATCTTGTATAATTATGTATCTTTTAGAAGGTTAAGCTGATTAGGTTGGGATGCTTTATTAACCCATTTAAAGTAAAGTATGCACATAAAGGTTTTGTATTAACTTAGAAGAACAACAAACTGTTGAAGACAGGGGGTTGTTTGTACATTGTGATAAAGCTAGCTTTGAAGAAGCAATTCTCAAGACCTTACAACGCTATTGGGTAATGCATTATTTGGAAATGGGATGTGTAGCCTAGACCTAACCAAAGACTAATACATGTTCAAGATATAAATTAGCTGAGTTAGTAAAATGGTGCAAAACAGGTAGTGATAGATTACTAATGAAAACAAATTAGTAGTGTGCATGCGTCAAAGCTTGCCAAAGAAGAAAGTTCAACTAGCGGACAACTGATGAAGAGGAGGATACGACCATCTGATGAAGTAAACGACCACCAGAGTGACTGTAGTTCCTGACAAAAGGCACTAAATAGCAACAAAGACTGTAGAATAATTGACTTAATGTTTATAGAATGGCCATGTTTATGTTAATGATTTTGAGAAAGATCAATGAATATGTAACTCTTTTTTAAATATAAACTTCTTGAAATCGTTGCTGTTTGGGAGCACTTATGAGGAGAAATCCCAGTGCAACCCCAGCACTGCAATAAAGAATACCAACCCAACAGTCTCATTGGCTGTTGAGCTAATGTCTTTGTTTCAGAAGGTTTCCTAAAACTCTTCCTGGCTTAGTGAGGATAGCGCCACAGGGCTATGGGAAGCCATTTGGTGGCTCACTGCTACCACTGGACCCTCTACCTCTTTCCTTTTGCTCTCCCAGCTCTGGCCCCTGCTCACCCCCACCCCTCGTCAGAGTCTTCTGTGAGCTAATTTGACTCAGTGAAGCTTGTAAGGAATATCTGCAAATCAGACTGGTTTAATTCACTAGTATGGAAGAAACAGATCAATTCGTGTAAGGGTCAAAGGAATGTCAGATATGGAGAAAAATCGGGGACAGGACTGCTGTCAGGAGTTGAGAGAGAGGCATGAAAAGAAGGGAGAGAGCCTCCATTTCCAGGGATGAGGAGCCATTAGGCTGTCCATGCTGTCCTGAGACCATGATTCTCCATCATCCTCAGTCTCCCCCCCTTCCTTGAGGTGGCAGCTGGATTTTAAAAACACTTACTCATTGCTAACTTTGCAAACATACCACCACTTCATCATTTTGTATATTAGACAAAAATAACTTCCCTGTGTACAGCCGCATAAAGAGACATTAAGACCTGTCTTCGTTCACTGAGTTAGATATCACAAGCTGAAAGACAAAAGTTTTGCTTAGGTCTATGTTTGGGAACCCAGTTTCTGTTTTTCCTGCTTCAGGAAGTGCTGTTTTGTATTGATTTTGTGAAAGACAAGGTAGCAATCATTCACAAAAGATGACTTGTCAGATAAATCTGAAATCACACCAACACACTTCCCAGACTGACCTCTTTGGATTTCTACTACATTTTTCTACATTTGTGAACATCAGTCAGCCTGGAAACGCTGCCTGTGCATTCAGAGAAGCCAAACCCAAGATGCATTGCATCTCCTGCTTGTGGACCTGCCATCGTAAGCACTTCTCTACACATAGTATGCTACTGTGTGTCAGGAGGCAGGGGGCATAAAAAAACCCCAAAGAAACAAGATTTTCAAATTAACAGATGTCCAATCTATGTAAAAAAATGAATTAGAAAGATAAAAAATAAAGGCCAAATTCCAAATCTCTCTCTTCTTTCTTTCTTTGGCCATTTGTTATAATTCAAGTGAGATCTTTATTTATGAGAACTGATTGCTGCTTTCCCCTTCAATCCTCTCATGCCAAAATGACAATCAAGGATGGATGAATCCAAAGCAGTCATATTTTTCACATGCTTTAACTTCAACAAGGCCAGATTTCTCAAAATTAGGAATTAAAAATGAGGAGAAAGAAACATACTTGGTCATTTTTTTAAAATTATGGAAATGTAAGTTTGAGACAGTAATGATTGTTAGAATTGATGGACTAAGTATTAGATTAATTCTCAGCTAAAACTGAGAAAATGCACACCAAACTCTCACCTGAAATTAAATCTTAATTTTTATTTGTTTAAATGCTCACCCATTATTCTTCATTTCACTCATCCTAACTTTGCAGTGTTCTGTAGCTTAAAGTTCCTGATAGCTCTGGAGCTTGAGCACTGAAATACTCAGCAGAGGCTTTTTTCCTTCTCTTTCAAGCCAGCTGGATGTAGGATGCAACTGAACAAATTCCTATAAAATACTGTACACCCCAGGAGATTTACATAGGATAAGCTTCAGGTAAATTTTTGAATGAAATTTTAAATCTTTAGGGGATTACCTGTAAGCTATTTTTAATGATTCCAGTGACATCAGTATTAATGCATTCTATTACATAGTTAAATTCTTCTGTGCTTTTATAATGCAAAACCCCACAATTTACTTCAATTTTGGGGAATGTTATGATTAACATGGAAGTATATGTAGAAGAAAAGGCAGCATGCATTTCTTAATAACTGTCAAACAGTGGTATTTCAGACCACAGAATTAGACTTTTCCCAAGTTTGGAAAGTTTTAAATCTCAAATATTGACATTACATACTCAGATTCTCTCAAAATTTAAATAGATTTCCGTTTCATTCCACTTTACTACATTTCTGCAAATCATTGGTATTCCAGGTAACTTCTGTCATGTGAAAGGTAATGAGACTTTCTGTTTGAACATTTCAGTGCTGAAACTGGTTTGAGCAAGAGATGCCTTCAATACCTATGGTAAGACTGAGTATTGCATTTTAAATGAGATGTATGCCAACAAAGAGTGTCCCAGCCTGTGGAATGAAGGTGTCTCACTACAGTAAGACCCTGTAGTAATCCCATATAAACCCCTGTATATTTACTGAGTAATTTTTGTAACTTGGACAAGCAATTTACAAAGTTCATTGAAAATCTCTCCAGTTATTCTGTTTTGTGATCTACAAAGGATTGAGCACTTTCTGACGAGGGGCGTTGTGCATTTGTATGTCACACAGGATCTATACCGTGTTGGTATGTCCAGAGTGGGGAGACAAACGGGAGAAACAATCAGTGACAACCTTATTTTTAGGGAGTTCTTTGCCAAGGGTACAGTGTGATTTCAATCATAGGTTTCAATATCTGAAGCACAACAGGAGAAACTATGTAATACACCAGAACACTTGGATGTTGATTATGTCAAACACTTGAAAACCATTATGTTTGAACAATTCTCACCCATACAGCTAGTTAATTAGGTCAACAGTTTACTGTATTTTCAACTTAAGCAACTTCATAACTAGATAAAAAGGCAGCTTTGGCTGTGGGTTATCTTAGTTCCTGTTGCTATTCTTGAAAAGATTGGGATCTGAAAGCTGAATGCTTATCCAGCAGATGAGAACAGGGTGCAGTATAGCCAGTTCAGCTCAGCTCCC
The DNA here is from genome assembly GCA_008711295.1 of Anarhynchus alexandrinus. Lineage (NCBI taxonomy): Eukaryota > Metazoa > Chordata > Aves > Charadriiformes > Charadriidae > Anarhynchus > Anarhynchus alexandrinus. The sequence goes on along the minus strand of VUYV01000703.1, from coordinate 153,343 downwards.
GAAGTAGCAGGACTGCATTTCTTCAGTGTTTTTCCTCTGACAGCTTGCAGCAGTCAAAGACAAGCAGCAAGTTAATGTTGTCCTCCCACAGCAGCAAATATTTTCAACAACTTTCGCTCTAATCTCGGTGACAAATCCACTTGGAAAGCTCTTTTCCTTCTAACAGTAGGGGCACTGAAGTAGGGTGATTCTTTTTCTCCTCAAAGCTGACAGCCAAAATACGCACACACGAAAAAAGAGTTTGTCCAGAACTATTAAATGTGTTTTTAGTCTGTTACACCTGCACAAGGAATTAAAGGAAGGTGCTATTGTACTATAAAAGAACTAGAGGGTAGCATTGTATAGTCTAGTGGAAGCAAGGCTAAATAGCATGCTTCACATCTACTTATATAGCTGCTGAACTTCAAAGAAATCCATTACAAGTCAATGATTTCCAGGATTTCCATGGCAACCTAATGAAAACAAACACGAGATACGACAGAAAATTATGCTTGGGTGCATCAAAAGAAAAGCACTAATTATAGCAGCAATACATCCTTGGAGGGAACTGTTAAACTGTATAAAGAACCAGCATCGGTCTAGCATGTCTTTTAAAAATGCTACATTGTAAGGGGGAAAGTCAAGTCAAACCTGCAGATGTGTATCTCTGACAAGTGATTTGAGTAAAGCTCATTGTGGTCTCCGAAACAGTAAATGGATTCTCTTTGGGAATCTCTTAGGCTTCCAAATGTACTTACCTCCAGATACAATAGTCAGCTGGTGTCTCCTGGGGAGAGTGCGATTTGAGTAAAAAGGGTTGATCTTAGCACAATTCTCTTTATTTTTACCATCTGATCTCTTCCTCCTTTCATCTCTCTAAGGCTAGCTGGTCTTGCAGGAATAGGGGAAAGAATTGCAATAAACCAGGCTACATTCTGGGGCAGCAATCCTATTTTGCTTAGGTTTTTAAGCAGTTAAACCCTGATATGTTACAGGAGAACTACAGGCGTACCAGAAGATGGAGGTATGCCATCTTAATGCAGAGTGAACCAAGAAATTACACGAGTTTACCAGAGAACATGTATCCCAAGGGCTGTCTCATTATACCTAGTAGTATACTTCATGAGAGGATTGATATTAAAAACAATTCCAAAGGGTAAAATATAGTTTGGAATGTTTGGAAGCAGGTAAAGACCTGCATCAAAAAATTTGAATCATCCCATTATTCATCTCAAAAGAAAGAAAGGGGTACCAAACTAAAAAAAATATTTTTCTTGCGTGAATTAGGTATTTGTTTTCTATGCCTTGCCGAGAGACGGACTAGAAAATTTTGAGGCCCAGGTGTTCAAAGGTTATGGTAACCAAGAATCACTAACTTCATCTTTATCCCAGAACATACATAATTACAAAACAGTGGTTTAAATGCCAGTCTAGTATAGAGAGTTTTCAGGAATAACTCAGTCTCAAATGGATATAATGATTTCTTAATCTGTTCCTCTTCAGTATACTGCATTTTGATGGCATCCGAGAAACAAGCTGGATCACCAGACTACATCAGATTAACAGCACGCATTAGAGTCAGAACGAAGTTCAGAATATTAAACCCCTATTCATAGCATTCTCCTTTTCATAAATGAATAAATAATAAATAGATTAAAAAGTCAATGCACTTCTGCTCACAAGTCAGGTTTTAGGGCAATTCATACAGACCCAGATTAATTGTCTCCATTTCTATGCCAAGGCAGAAACATCATGTTTTCTTGTAACTAATGTGCATCACATTCATGATAAATTTTTGGGAAAACATATGTGTCTACATTTTCTGTGTGTTCTATATGCCCAGCCCTAGTTTAAACAGGTAAAATGATAAACTGCTCATTGCTATTCCAAAGCTCTTCTGTGCAGTATATACAGGAAATAAGATCTGTGATTCAAGAAGCAAGACACATGTTAATTCTTGTACAATGGAGAAATCAATATTAAAATCAGGACTGTACTGCTTCTGAGGCTGTACTCCAGTGATAACAAAATATTGACTTATTATTCTCAGCCTGGAGCAAAAAAAATCTAAAAGAACATTTGAACTTTAATTATTACACATATAGTGTAGTTGCAGTTTATTTTCACTGACTCCCTAAGAATGCATAGTTATGCCATACATTGACCTTTATTCAAACTTTGAGGGAATATTAAATTGAGTTGCAAGCTTGCTAGGGCCAGAACCCTGTCTTAATCTCTGCCTATAAAATGTCTGGCATGCCTGTGGCACCGTGTAAATAATCTTATAAGTGCCACAGTAAATGAAGAGGATCAAAAAGACAATCACCACCACCTCCAATTCATCAAATCCAATTTTTGATCAGATTCTTTTTAATTGTTTAGCCACTAACTCTCTCTGAGCCCCTACTGCTACTTTTATCCACCTGAGTTGTCATGTTTTACTAATTTATATAAAGAAAGGGCATACTGCTCGTGCTTGTAGACAGCTTACTTCCATTATCCATCAAAGGGTACGAACCAAAGAACATCTGATTGGTCTTTTTTAGTGACAGGACAAGTGCTTTGGGCTATGTTCATGACCAGGAAATTTGTATGCACAAAACCATAGACAAAAATGCTAAAGCTGTAGTACTTCAAGCTTCTGATCACACAACTGGATTCTAGTTGCTTCTGAAGATACTGGTGTTGGTATCACTCAGTTTCATAAATACATGACACTGCATAATCCTGCATGTTCTATTTTTATTTTTTTTAATTATTTTTATTGCTATGTGTCCTAAGTCACACCTAGTCAAACAAAATTACAAATGTGGGCCTAAGTGATCAGTCACTAACAACTATCACTACAGCAGATTTCTGTGTGCTACAGTAGCAACTACAATCTGTCCATAAAATAATAATAAAAAAAAACCCAAACCAATTTACTGCTAAGAATAAGCCAACTAAGATGAATAGCAAACTTGTACAAAACATGATTTGGTTGCAGTTACATTAAGAGTAGAGAGAAAAAAAGGATAAAAATGCTTTGAGTGTGTTATTCACTGCATATTATTCACTCAGTTTCACTTAATCATCCAACCTTTGTAGGTGCCCAAGGCAACCCTTCAAACCTTTGATTTACTTTTGGTCTCATTTAGAAGCTGTCATACAGTTGCAATGTATTAGTTCCAAACAGCAACAATTTCAGATATGTGCAGAACAGAACTGATCGATTCAGTTACTCTCTGCTGGAAGAAGAAAATACCCTAAAACGAGAGAAATGTTTGAAACATGAAAGATTGAACATGCCAGAAATAAATTAAAATCAGATTGAAGCATTTTAAATATTCCTACTATTTTAGCTCTCCAGTTCTTTTCTGATTCCATGTATTTAGGCTTGCTAGGCATGAATGAGAGTCCTTACAATGCAATAACATTTTAGTTCGCTGAAGAAAGAGGTGCTTTTCCTCTTCATTGCTAAGGCTGTGCCCAAAATAATCCTTTCAAACTTTTCCTCAAATGCAATAGCAACCCCCTTTCTACAATATGTATCATTTTATCAGTTTCTTCTCTCCTTTATAATCTCCAAAACCTAGTTCCTATATTTTGTGTTATACTCATTAGATGGAATCACAGACCTGAGCCAAATAATTTAAGAAATGCAGAAGGTCAGGGAGTACCAGTCGAGCTCTGAGAAGCCAGGTTACTAGGTGCAAATTTGCTCAAACAACAAGGTCGGTAGATTTGGGTTTTTTTTTGTTTTTATGGGCTTTTTTTTAGCTTGGGGATTTTATCTTTGAAAAGTTTTATCTGAGTTCTAGCCTTTGTCTTTTCCTCTGGGATTCTATACAGGCTGTACCCCTGCTTGAATTAATTCCAGAAACCTCAGTCAACTACTCAACGTGCATGTAAAGATCATATGGGTGTGCAAGTGCAGATCTGCTCCCTAGGCTTCAGCTCTTGTGCAGCGGCTCTAATACATCTGGGAAGCTATGAACAAATTGCACATGTATCACACAGATGGCTTGCACATGAGCTATAACCCTGATGTGTTTGGAACGGATCAGATAATGCATTAGCACATTGAAATTCAGTAGAGAAATATGGAAAATATCAATTCCATTCCTTCTTTTCCCTCAGTAGATTAAACTCATATATTCAGTTTCCAGGAAAATACCTTTACCCTGCATTCTTGTGTTGGAAAGGAGGGCAGAGAGCAACACTTTCTTTCACCTAGTACGCTGGCTTTTTAATTGCTCTTTTCTAATGTATTATGTGCAGGATGCAGAGCTGCAGAGAGATGAAACTTGCCTGAAATGAGTATCCTTTCCCAAAAGACAGTGGAATGATACCATTGATCTAAGGGGATGAAATCTATACCTGAGGAAAAGGGTTTCACCTTTAAACAGAAGGCTGACACCGGCACCCTGTGCAGTCCCCACCTGGAACTCTTTCATGCTGTATAATTTACTCCAACGTCACTTACTGCAGTCGGTAGGATATTCACTTGAGAAGCAAGTTACAAGTTACAGGGGATTCTAGTCTACGTTCCCTGTGAACATTCGTGCTACGGAACAAACCAGTGTCAGCTGGTTTATGGTGGCTGGAGGAGAGTAGCTGGGATGTCAGTGGCCTGGGGAGCACCCCCGGGCGGGAGTGGAAGAGGAGGCTGGTTTAGAACCCCTCAGATAGAGGGTGGAAGCTAGTTTCACTTCCAGGGCTGGATGCCGGGGGGCCATCCCAAAGCAACGTGGAGAGGCCACAGGCCTTTCTGTGTCTTTCTGGAGCTTTAGATTTCAGGGGAAGCTAAGGGAAAGGAAGATGACAGGGTGGTTTGATTGTTTGTTTCTTTCTTTTTCCCAAAAGTCTAAAATTACTTTTTTCTATGGAGAAAAAAAAAAAAGTCAGGCTCTCATTTCAGGGAATCGGTAAGAGGAAGGAGAGGTAAATTCTATTTGTATTGAACTATGCTGGAATTATTTTTCCAGTGTCGGAGTTCAGCTGCCAACCAATGGTGTATTTGCCGAGTCCTGGGGTTTCCTGACTTAGGGCTGAGGGAACTTTGTGAAAATAGGTACATGAAATTTAGTTCAGCAGCATGGAATTTTGCTGCTTTGACTTCTTTTATGGCCTGTCCCCAACTGTTTCACAACAGCTACTGGTATTTGACGAGAACAGAACATACAACTAACTAAATAATGAAAAAGGGTGTAAAATCTGACTGTAAGCTATAGTTATTAGTACGACAAACAGAGCTATAAAGTAGTGGGAGACCAAATGCAATAAACCAAAAACTTGTTCTTATTGGTGCTGAATATGACATGCATAAGGTCCCTGAGGAAGTCACGTATGTTTCTAAAAATCTCAAACTAGGGCCTGTTAAGTATTGGAAATCACCTCCTGTGAACCACCCTCATACGGCTGTGGGAAAAGGGGATTAAAATGACTTCTATTATTCATGAAAGAGGCCAGCATAGATGGTGAGGTGAAGGCAGACACCTGGTAACTCAGCCCAGTCCCACTGCCTCAAACCAGGAATCTGATTCTCTGGTGAACTGTCTGTCCTTGTTTATGCCAGCTCAAACTTGCATAAGTAATTTTACACTCAGTTTGTATCATCATCAATAATTACACAATTTTCCCCCATGACAAGTCTCAGACACATCAGCTCACTATGCATGATGCATCAAAAAGAAAAAAAAAGAAACAATACAAGTAAGTGAAATATGTTTACGTGGTGGTCAGAAAGAGCTCACTTCAGAGGTGAATTTCATGCCACTTCAGGCAAGAAGAAAGTAAATTGTCGTTGGCAAGCCACGTGTTGGCCAAACCAAGCCCCTTTTGAAGCTTGACCATCTGCAGCAAGCATGGAGATCTGGAGCAAAGCACATTTTAGAACATGGAAAGAAGCCCACAGAGAATCAATTAGACATTCTGGCCCATAACATATTTACTTTAAATTAATTTTCAGAAACTAGCATGTGTGATTTTGACAGTAGAATTTTGCCCATATGGTTTAACATTTGGGTGCCTCTAAAGCAGCTTGGAAAGTTTAAACTATTTGCTAATACTTTAGCGACTTTGTCTCTCCCTCTCACTGGACCTTTATTTTTGAAAGGTAAGATTTAAATCATTCTCTGTTTCGTCAGTTTTAGAAGATGTATGACACTTGGTTGGTTTCTAGATATAGAAACATATCTGAAAAAAAGAATATGACTGCTGTAATGATGTGATTTCAAATCATTTCTGTTGTTTCTTAACAAAGGAAATACCTTTTTGGGGGGCAGCTGAGCAGAAGTCTAAAAGGAAACTCATTCTTCTGACCCCCATATCTATGAATTTTTACCCTTTTAAATTTTTGGGTGGTTCAGATGAGAGATATCCCCAACTGGATCTGCCTCAGTAAATTTTCTAAAACTGTTAAGTTAAAACTGAGCCTGCTACGCTCATATTTATTCTGTAATGTTGTGTCTATAGGGACACAGGCACACAATTTCATCTGCAACATTATGTTTCTGGGAAACTATAAACTACAGTACTGAATTTTTAAATGGAGGCTTTTCTCATTATGAATCAAGTGAAAGTAGGATTCTGCTATTGTAAACTAGCAGCAAACTTGCTCTTAAACCATATTTCTAGTGGCTCTTATTTTGCTGCAAATGTAAATTCAAAGAGATATATGTTTCTATCATCCCAATGCTACCACTGAATTAAAATATCAGCAATATCCATGAATTAAATGGACCTCATCAACACTTTTTACAGCAGTTGAGGTAGCATTTTATATTTTTTGTTTACAAACAGCAATAAATATACTCATGTGTATTGATCTTTATTATTGTTAAGATTTATCAAGCAGCACTTATACTCGTGGCCTTGCACAAAGCAAAAAAAAAAAAGCCACCAAAACCAAAAAACCATGAATCCTCTACATGCAGTTTCTACAGCAGAATAGAATAGAATCATAGAACAAAATAGTTTCAGTTGGAGGGGACTTTAAAACTCATCTAGTCCAACATCCCCTGCAATGAGCAGGATATCTTCAACTAGATCAGGTTGCTCAGAGCCCCATCCATCCTGACCTTGAATGTTTCCAGGGATGGTGCATCTACCACCTCTCTGGACAACCTGTTCCAGTGTCTCACCACCATCATTGTAAAAAAAATTTCTTCCCTATGTATAGTCTAAATCTTCCCTCTTTCAGTTTAAAACCATTACCCCTTTTGTCCTATTGCTACAGGCCCTACTAAAATGTCTGTCCCCATCTTTCTTATAAGTCCCCTTTAGGTACCGAAAGGCTGGAATAAGGTCTTCCTGGAGCCTTCTCTTCTCCAGGCAGAACAACCCCAACTCTCTCAGCTGTTTTCAGAGGAGAGGTGCTCCAGCCCTCTGATCATTTTTGTGGCCCTTCTCTGGACCCACTCCAACAGGTCCCTGTCTTTCCTGTGCTGAGGGCTCCAGAGCTGGACGCAGCACTCCAGGTGGGGTCTCACCAGAATGGAGTAGGGGGCCAGAATCACCTCCCTCGACCTGCTGGCCCCACTTCTTTTGATGTAGCCCAGGACACAGTTGGCCTTCTGGGCTGCAAGCACACATTGTCAGCTCATGTCTAGCTTTCCATCCACTGCTACCCCCTGAGTCCTTCTCCTCAGGGCTGCTCTCAATCCCTTCATTCCCCAGCCTGTATTGATACCAAGGGTTGTCCTAACCCAGGTGCAGGACCTTGCACTTGGCCTTGTTAAACCTCATGAGGTTCACATGGACCCATTTCTCGATCCTGTCCAGGTCCCTCTGAAGGCATCTTGGCCTTCAGGTGTGTCAACTGCACCACTCAGTACCACCAGTATATTTAAGATGTTGGAATCCTGCAGTTATGCAATGCATATATCCAACTATGCATTATTATAGGGGCATGAGTATGTCTGAGAACAAATTCAGCGTTAAGGTGCCACATTATCTGCTAGTGCCAAAGCTCCTGAAAGATGCCATCTACCTAGCTACATGTATACATCTTAAGATCAGACACTAGACTACTGTGAAATGGCCTACCCTTAGGCAGGAGCAAGAAAGTAAGGTTGCCCATTACTCTTTTGTGGCTAGAAGGAAATAACAGAGAATTTGAAGGACTCTGTTCTAAGCTAGGATGTGCTTAGACCATAGGTCTCTTATTCTGAAAGAAAGCTGGACCAAGCTTCAACAAATGCGTGCCAGAAGGGGGTTGCTCACGGAATGGTACAACACACAGTGCTGACTTGTTACCTCAGAGCTGCATCAAGTTGATGAGACAGGACACAAGCTGGACCTGAAGCAGAGGTTCTTTAAGAACTGTCTGTGCATGTATGCATTCTACAGAAGAGATGATGGAAGCAAGGCAGATTCAGCATCACTGTAGTACTTTCGAGAAGCAAAGCAGATTATTTACCTAAAGATTAAAAGAAGACCCACAAAGCAGCCCAAATTTGAATGTAAACACATACCCCATCATTATATTTTATTCCTCCTTCCTCCCCCATCCTCTGGAACACACCTAGAAGTCTGGGAGCATTAAACTGAAGATCTATCTACATGTAAATAAACTAAAGCCTTCACTCATCACCTGTCATCTGGATGAAGTTACACCTCAAAAAAGCAGTGGTTTTCAATGAGGGAAAGGTTTGGCTGAAATTTGCTTTTCCAGATGTAGTGTAGTCCTACTAATTTTAATGGAGCATGACATTCAAGTAACTGGAGGCTGAGTGATCATTAATTTGGTATTAGAACCACTTTATTCTTACTTTTAAGTATTTTATACAGTGTTTCCTGTCCAAAACGTTATACCAGCCCAAATTAAATTGGTTCAAGATTAATTTAGTTAACGTGGTGCAAAACTCCTGTGTAGACACTCTTAAATTGTTTTAAACCTGAAACATCAGCCCAGGTTAAATTGATTCCTCACAAGATTAAGCAAAATCAATATATCATCCATTTTTAACCTGTTTAAGACTATGCACTAAGTAAATTAATTTAAAAACCTAATAATTTAAGAACACGTGCTGAGACTAGTGTTTATCTTGATGATCACTATTGTCTTGTTTCCTGGTAGCTGCCTGTCTGTCACCCTGTGTCTGTCTGCCACGTTTCTTGCACAAACTCCCATCTCCTTTGAAACTGGTATCTCGGATCCTGCACACAGTCTGGCATAATGGGGGTGCTGTCATTGAGAGGGACTCCCGGGTACGATCACGCTAATCATAACGTTAAAACAGTGCAAGTCTGCCTGCAAGTGTGGCCTTGTTTTAGAGCTACAGTCCTAAATACCATATTTTCTGCATTTCAGATTTTCTGTGCAGAAATGTTAACATTTATTTTTACATTTAAAAAGGCTTGTTTAGACCAAAGAACGTTTTGAATTGGTGGGAAGAGTAAAATAACTTGCAGACTTCTTGTCAGGGTTTTTAATTTGCTGTCTCTAAACTACAAATCCAGATATGGTGAAATTAAAAAGAAAAAAAAAATAAGTGTGACAAGAATCAATATGAAGACTTAAGCTTCTAATGGATTAAAACAAATTACAAAAACAGGAAAAGCAAAAGTATCATAATTACCAAGTGTCTTATGTTCACAGATAATGAAATTACAAGTAACTAGCTGATTTGCAACTTCAAACAGAACAACATTTTCCCAATTAGGTGCAAGAAAGCATACTGTTTCTTTTAGTTGATTCTCAAGGTCTCATTCCTTGGCAAGTGCAAAACCACACCAGACAGCATGAACTGTGAAACGGGATCATGTGAGTTTGACAGCTTCACTAAAGAAATATAAAATTGCTTTCTGGTTGCCATGTTGTAGCTAATATATGGCACAAGCTTGAGAGGGGGCAAAATAATTAAATTTTCATGATAAAATCTAAGTTTTATTTCAGTATGGAATAAGTTGTGATTCAGTTGCACTAATCTTTAAAATACCACTGTAAGCAATGTGTTATATCTTATTTATTTAATATTTTTGCAATCAAGAAGCTGTTTGAAGATATGCACCAATAATTTTCAATATTTAATTAAGAAGCTCTTGTCTTTGATAGCCACATAATATGTGAAGGATACTGAATCCTTTTGCAATACTTATTCCAGTAAAACATATCAGTCCCCAAGAAATTCAAACCATCAAAGATTTCTTTCTTGTTAAGAATTAAAAATGACCAGCAACTTAAGGAAAAATGGCAGGACAGAAAAATATTAAACATTTGAAATAGAAAGGTAGCAGGAAATATTTTAGCAACTTGGTAAATGATGAGGAGTAAAGCAGAATTTCCCAGTTAGGCAAATCTGTACTTCTTGTAAACACTATGCAGACATTGCATTAAGATGTCTCCTGTCATAGCACAGAATGATTGATAAAAATGATTCAGGGTCCAGACAGCGATAGTACAGAGCAAAAAACATGGGAGGCGGGGGACGGGCAGAGGGCAGAAATCCTTTTAGATTGACCTTTAACTGATAAATTGATGATGTCCTCATTAGCAGCAACCCTGCTGCTTGCCCTCAATAAAAGATAATGTCCTGCTGTTAACACTATTCCCGTTTCTGTGATTTAACGCTACTATTACAGTGCAGATTCTATTTAAATGGATTAAGGTTTAAATTAAGATAAAATATTGTTGGGTCTGCAGTGTTTGTCTCTGAACCAAGCAGTGTGCTTTCATTGCCTGCGACTGGAAATCGGCAAGCTACAGGGGCGTTTATCAGATGACATGAGCACCAAGGTTTTCACAAGGTAGTACCTATACAATACCCAATTTGTTTAGCATGCTTTCAGTAATATTTTACAGGCAGTTAGTCTGTTTATGATAAACTTTTTAATGCATAGTTACCCACAGTATCATCCTCCCTGAGGGAAAAACCTTTACTAGAATTCCAGTGTTATCTTAGTGTGCAAAATTTGTGGGGTTCACAATGTAGCGAGATAATGAATTAGATTAACTATTACATGCAATGGATACACCATGCGATTTCACATTTTCCACGGTTATCAGTGCCCTCTACAATGCTAAAAATACAGAAAGAGATGTCATTACTGATCTATGACTTGATTTAGCAATTCTTTTGTTGGTTTCTGAAGAATCGTTTTAAACAAAGAAGCCTAAGCCTTTCAGTTTGATTCCCAGATGTGCTTACCTTTCAATACTGTATCCTGGGAGTCAATTTATATTTTCAAGATAAATGACCAAAGTTCTATAGAACAAAGATGTTTAGTGATCTCTCTCATTCAATGTAATTATAAAGTTATTTTAATTATTTAAATACATGCTGACCCAGCTTCTAGAATCCTTTATTAACAGTATCTCTTAACATATGGAAATTCTTTACATTGATTTAAGTCTCCTAATACTGAAATAATGTAGGAATGAGCACTACAGAACAGAAAGCAATATTGTCACAGGAAAAAGCAGCATGGTTTTAAAAATCCAGTCTTCTATTATTTCAATGCTCTTTGCTGTTTTCACTGGTATATATGATCCACCACACAATCTACCACTCAGCTTTGATCAAATGTGCTCTGACTACCTTGATGGGGGTAATCTCTTTCCACAAGACTTATGGTGAATATGGTTTAGAAGCTGAAACTATCCTAAGGGCAACCTTCCATCATGGTGGGGTTCTTGCATATAAAAATCTATTTCCAATTCAAGAAAATAAATATCAAAATATTTTTGATTCCAGCTAGCTGAAAGCAAATGGACATTGTCCTGATCTCATGAGACCCAGTAGTATAGTCCCTGTGGGCACTAATCACCACTGTGGTCCTTTGGAGCTGCTGGGACCTCAGGCCACCTGTGTGATTTGCTCTGGAGACAGGCAGAAGAGAGGTTTCCCCCTCGCCCTGCCCCACTCCCTGTGGGGCAGCAAGGAGGTGGAGGTGGGAGCCAGGGGAAGGGGCTGGAGCAGCGCAGCTCCATCATCTTCCCTCCTTAGAGCAGGGCTGCACGCAGGCAGCAGCACACCCCTGCCCATGAACATACAGGGCTGAGAGAGACCAGCCCAGCCGCCCCCAGACTTGGGTTGCGCATGGGCTGCTCAGATCCCGAGTATCTCTAAATGGGGAACTCCCATTCCCCTCAGCTTTCCGCGTGTACCAGAGGAAAGAGCAAGTGGTCCCCACTCTCTCCCCAGGCTTGTTTTCTACAGCTTTATGAGCCCTCAGTCCCTCTGGTAATCAGCGCTCACATGTGCCCTTTCTCTTTCACTATGCTAAACAGACCTTTAATCAAAAGGTTTGCTGTTTCATCCTGGGTTCTTCTCAGGGAAAAAAAAATAATAATTCGCACACACAATTGCAAGAAGCAGGGTGTCACTCTAGAGAAAGGTAGGCAAGCAACGTAAGATGTGACTTGAATAACAATATCCAAAAGACTTGAATAATGTGCAATTATTCAAAGTGAACTTACAAATGGAACTCATTTCATTTGAGAAATTTGGGAGGTTTGCCTCTTACTGTAAATTAGTTTAAATAATATCTGTACATTCTTCCAGTGGTTTGTGTCTGACAGTAGAAAAAATTCCATCTCTGATAACCTGGCAAAAGCAGAGCCTGGATTTGCCAGAAGCACTTCAACAAGATTTTACAGGACTCATAATCCCATATCCAAAGTTTCTGAAACTTTGTTAAACTCCATTTTGCCACTTCCTCAGGCGTGTCATATCCACATTAAATGGTCCAATACTGCTACTTGATGTAGAATAAATTTGTCAGGAGAAATACCAACAATCTGTCTTTTGGTGCTGAAAACCTGAAACCCAGAATCTGCAAAATTTTAATTATTCAAATTTATCATTAAATAGTCCTGGTTTACTTTTGCCATTGTTTTCATAAACTTTAAGTATACTTAGTTGGGGACAGAACTATGTGAAATATTTTATCTTTATGTAATTCCATAGAAATGAGATTAAAAGAAAGAATTACTTCATGCTGATCACAGGTCTTACAACTGCATATTCCATGTCATATGTATTCACATTTTAAAAGACAAAAGCATTTCTACTCAGCATGATGAACTTTGACTAGTGTATACCTTATTCTCCTTAAACTGCCTAATGTTTATATATATTATATGTATATAAAATTTTGGAGGAAAATGTTTATTAAAATAAAGATTACTCTTTAATAAGCTGCCCTTTGAAAAGATAATTCAGTGAATTAAAAATGTACTTACGATTATTCAGTTATATGCACATGATTTCTTTCACACTGTATTTAACAGTAGGAGGTTATTTTATAATTTTATTAACTTAGCGGGAGTAAGAAAAAATCTCTTTAAATTAATAATGTAATTACTACCTCTGTCCTGTTTCTCTAGTTATGCTTGTTATTTTTGTTCACAAAAATATGTTAAAAAATTCAAATTTTTTGAAGTCACACCTTTATAGAAGCAACACAACTACAACAGCAACACAACTGCATGGACAGAAGAACTGCAATGCAATATAAATGTCAAATACTATTAAAAGTTAGAAATTTAAAAGGTCATATAAATCAACTTTCAGTGTTAACCTGAAGCCCAAGGGAATATTTTAGTTTTGGTTTTGTTTGTTTGGTTTGGGGTTTGTTGTTGTTGTTGTTGTTGTTGTTGTTGTTTTTTCAAGTTGATGAATATTGTCATTAGTGATAATTTTGGAGTATTGCATGGAAAAACAATTAGTCTCTGTTAAATTAATATTAATTTATATCGCTAGTCTTTCCAGGGAGCAGTACTAAGTTCAGCATGCATTAGGGGGAATTAAAGAATATCTAAACGGTTTTTATGATCATCAGAGCATGCCTTGCATTAGATGTACATCCTGGCTCTACAGAAATCACTGGCAAAACTCCCTCCAATTCCAGTTCTGTTCATGATGTGCAGTGTTTCATTTCCCTAATTGTTCTGGTGTTGGCAGTCTCTCACTGAAAGTGTTACTCTTGTCTTTTCAAGCGGAGTTGGATGTACTCTAGATTTTCCTTAATATTTTGCTATTCTTTTTATAACTCCATCAGCATGGGATGGATTTCCAGTCCCTGGTTCACAATGTCATCTACCCACTCTGAAACTTCAGAAGGCGTTTAACATGCATAAAATGACAAACTTCTATCTCTATGTCCGTGTAAGTTAAATATGCAAGAGCTAGGGAAGAAATGAAGATATATGAACTTAAATACTATTTTTCACTTCTCATGCCTACATTCTGTGAAGATGCAGTTATTGTCCAGGAGCTGATTTGCTTAAATATCAAACATACAGATACCAATAGCTCCCCTTTAAAATATTTTAGAGAAGAGATCAAGAGGTATAAGAAGTTGAAATAACTTCCCAAATGTCAAAGCCAAGTCTTCTGACAAAAAATGAAATCGCTCAAGTTTACAAGCCAATCCATTTCTCAACAATAGTGTCAGATAATTTGGTGACTGAGAGGATAATGGCTGTTTTTACTGCTACGTGTTATAGAAAAGTAGCAAGATAAGGCAAACACATCCCTACTAACGTCCAACAAAGTGCAGCCAAATCCTTACTGCATGCCCTTTGCACTGCCTGCAGACAGAATAAAACAGAACACCACAAAGCCATCTCAGAGCAAAACTTCACTAAAAAACCCCCACCTCAAACCACAAAACACCAAAAAGCAAACACCCCCCCCCCCAAAAAAAAAATAGATCTTTCAGATCTTGGGCAATCCCAAGCACAATTACAGGTTGGGCGGGGAATGGCTGGAGAGCAGCACTGAGGAGAAGGACCTGGGTGTGCTGATCGACGAGAAGCTCAACATGAGCCAGCAATGTGCGATCGCAGCCCAGAAGGCCAACCGCATCCTGGGCTGCATCAAAAGAAGTGTGGCCAGCAGGGCGAGGGAGGTGATTCTGCCCCTCTACTCCACTCTCGTGAGACCCCACCTGGAGTACTGCGTCCAGCTCTGGAGTCCCCAACATAAGAAGGACATGGACCTGTTGGAGCGTGTCCAGAGGAGGGCCACGAGGATGATCCGAGGGCTGGAGCACCTCTCCTATGAGGAGAGGCTGAAGGAATTGGGGCTGTTCAGCCTGGAGAAGAGAAGGCTCCGGGGAGATCTTATTGCGGCCTTTCAGTACCTAAAGGGGGCCTACAGGAGAGCTGGGGAAGGACTTTTTACTAGGGCATGTAGTGACAGGACAAGGGGGAATGGCTTCAAACTGGAAGAGGGCAGGTTTAGATTGAACATTAGGAAGAAGTTTTTCACTTTGAGGGTGGTGAGGCACTGGAACAGGTTGCCCAGAGAGGTTGTTGAGGCCCCATCCCTGGAGGTGTTCAAGGCCAGGCTGGACGTGGCCTTGGGCAACCTGGTCTAGTGGGAGGTGTCCCTGCCTATGGCAGGGGGGTTGGAACTCGATGATCTTCAAGGTCCTTTCCAACCTAAACCATTCTATGATTCTATGATTCTATGATCTATTTTTCTTCTTGTTCTGATTTTTGTCCTGTTACAAACCATTTTGCCAATAAGAGGCCATATAACTACCATCTTAACTTCAACAAACCATGTTGATTACAACGGGTGAAGAGTTAATCCTCGATGTTTTCAGGCAATTGATCTCATTTTAGACCACAGGTTCCCCCCTCCTCCCCCACCCCAAGTATTTGCTGCTGATATGCAGAGTGAGTTGTGTGGCTTGTTTTTTTGTTTGTTTGTTTCTTGTGTTTGGGTTGTTTTGGTTTGGTTTGGGTTTTTTTTAAGACAAAAGAAGCTTTGAGTATGGAAGATAGTGTTACGTTTGTTTGACCTTCCTCTGCAAATAAGTGCCTGGAATCTTTTCTGGATTGCTGCAGTGGCATTAGTCTACTAATTCAGCTGCAGCACTTGAATTTCTATTGAGACGAATCCTTAAAAAAACCCAGCTTTATGTATATGCATGTACTCTGTATACAGTATGTGGAAAAATAGCAGTATAATAATGCTGAAAAACATGAATCGAAAGTTTATTCTTTGGACACAGAGTTCTATCTTCTAGTGAAAAAGTAAGAAACACCTCATCTTTGGTTTTGGGGTTTTGTTTTGGTTTGGTTTTTTTGAAACAAACAAACGAAAACTTGATCAGGATCATGAAAGAGACATAGGGTGTTCTGAGAGGCAGTGTGCAAGCAGGACCTGAACAAGAAAGAGCAAGCGTTTTTGGAGATCTAAAGGTGTTTGATTCTTCCTTTCAAGTTAGTCTTGAAGGTTTAATTCTGATACTGCACGAAGTGTTTCAACAACACTGAAAGCAAAAGCAACAATCCGTATGCAGGTTTTTACTATCACTTGCAGCGAAAGTCTCACCTATGATTCACAGAGGCTTGTGAACACTTATGGAGAACCCCATGACTCCTATGTGAACACCTCCTGAGGGAAAATTAGTCATTTCACACAGCACTAATGATAGCTTGCCAGCGTTAAATTAATGGCATCCTTGGGGAAAAAGGTAATAACATTTTTTCTGATTAACCTAACTGGCTGCAGGACTCTGCTGTAGTTCTGTTCAAATTCATCAGCAAAACCATTTTTTGTATGGTGCCTTGAGTTGAAAATTTTGATTCTCAGAGCTGAGAGGGCAAATGGCAGTTTCTGATTTTCTGCTGGTTTCTGTAATTACCTGTGATCACAAACTACATTTATCCTCATAAGATTTAGCCAAGATGTAAAATTCAATGATATTCCATAAATCCTCAAAATAACTTTTTCCATCAACAAATCATTCACTAAGCCTTTTAAAGTCAATCATTCATCTCTGGTATGAAAGACACTGTAGAAACCAGAGCTAAATTAGGAAACTGAAACATAATGCAGTATGCAGTGGTTAGAACAACGCAGTTCTTCAGATATAGACTTTATATGCTTATTCATTTAATATGCACTGCCTTATTGGCTACAGAGCATAACTTTACTTTGCCTTAAAAGAATTTTAGAGTCCTATAAGAAGAAACTGAATAAAAAAAGAAAATCAGAGTGTGAACATTTTCTTTGAGAAAACTTTGTTCATTATAGAGTACTATGCTATTTGTCATGCACAGTCTTTGACAGGAGTAGGAAAAATATTCTTAAGGAATTCTGTGCAATATGATGGCAAAATTCAGTGGAATTGAAAGGAATATATGCTACCAAAAAGCCTAGGTTTTCAGAATACACTAAGGACACATTTGTTCTTTATTCCGCTAAAGCATCTCTGTAGTACAGTTCATTATGAACTAAATTTTGCATTGACTTAGTACTAATAATAAACTTTCAGCATCAAGTGTTGTAATCTGTTATCTGTAACATTCTGAAATTGTTGCATCACACAAAATATAAATGTTATCAACAAACAGCAATCCTACCCACTAGACAAGAAAAGATGAATTTTACAGCAAGAGTTAAATCCTGCTTATTTTTCTCCTGAAGACTGATTCTCTGGGCCACATCCTGATTCTTTTTGTTTGCGTTTGAGACTTCTTTAAGACTTTGCCTATGCAAAGGTGAAATTAGAAGCCTCAACAGTCAGCCCACTTATTTCAGTAATTGCTGTAATCGAAGTAAGATGAACAATGCTTAGTCCCCACTTGAAAGCTGAGAGGAAATTTCCTTTGGTGAAATACAGCACCACTACCCGGGCTGGAATTTGATGAGGATAAGAGTGTCATGATGGTAAGGGTGTCAGCTTTGTAGAGCAACATCAACTGTGGGAACAGAAATTAAACTAGAATGCTAATGCAAACTAACTCTGGAGAGGTGTATTTAGAAATTTAATTCTCTTGTTAAGCTAATTCTCCAGTAAAGCACCTTGCATTTTTCTTGATAAGTCAATACAAGTCACTTCACATCCCATTACCCATGAGAACTTCAGAAAACTCCATTTAAAATTCATGGGAGACTATTATCTAATGATTCATTTCATTAATAACTCACCGCCCTGGTTTCTAGGCCACAAATGCTCCAGACTCTGAAAGCTTGTCCCAGTTGTTCATAAGAACATTTTAATTGCCTCATTTTTGTCAAACGTGGAAGGCTAGATCAGTCTATGAAATTCACGACAATAGTGTCAGTGAAAACATTAGGCACGTTCAAAGAGAATCCACATGCAGTGACGATACAGGATTGCTCCTGCTGCCATCCGCAGGAATGCAACCTCTCTTTTAAACTGTCACCTCACTTTTTAAATACATAGTAAGAAAGTTAGCAACAAAAATTTGACAGCTACTACTATGAGAAAATAAGAACTGGTAACTATTTAAAGCATGACCAAAAAAAAGGAAGCTAGAGCCAAAAGACAAAATTAACAAAACTTTAACCATGAGTTCTCAAAAGAATTTTTGTTTCCTCTTAGGCTGTACCTCTGAAAGCAGAGCTCTCAATTAATACCCAGTTCCTGATACACTTAAGACTGTTCTGGCTAACACATTTCCATGTAAGAAGTTGATAGATCATGGTCACTGCACATACTGAATATCTCTGCCAAGAGAGCTCCAAGTGTTTAACAGTGCAGTCTCAGGAGGACCCCATAAAACACACAGTGTTCTTCAGACCCCCACTGCAAGGAGCTTTGCACGTGGCAGCAGGCATGACTCCTAACTGCAAAACTGGTTGTGGTTTGCAAATAATTCCCACCTGGCTCAAGTCAAGGTAAGGACGTCCCTTTACTGGTGGATGTTTAAATTAACAAGTCAGACTTAGCTACATGTTTAAAATCAGGATTACCACTAAACCTGGGCTTAGTAGAACATCTCCCATTTACATATTCGTTTCTATATCGAAGGAAGTTCTCCTGCTTTCTCTTCCAGGAAGCACAGCATTCAGTCTAAGTTTCTAAAAAAACAGAGGTACAAAAAGCAAAGTTCAGTCATACTACTTCTGAGACAATCTCATATTTGAACTTCCACTGAAAGCTGGATACAGAATTGCTTTTTTTCCCCACTTAGTGGAACCCAAATCTCTTATGAGCTCATCTAGGACCTGCTGCAGCTCATTTAATATGTCATAAGCCCCAGTTTGCCAAGCTGCCAGAAGAACAGACAGATCTACTGGTGGCATCCAATGGAGGTTTGGACACTGGTGAGGGACACTCCGAGGTGGTGTACCAAACATCCCTTCCATCCCTGTGCTCATTTTAAAGAGGTGACAAGATCCATTTGAGGCTACAGACAGCTTTATATCTTAGCAACTGATTGAATAAGCAATGTTGTAAACTTTTCAAGTATATGTAATTTAGATTTTCGTTGGTGCTGAACTGCGCTCCAGTACTTTGTGTTTGGTCAGGAGTTAGAGATGCTCTGCAGACTCCTCTCTCTCATTTCACATGAGTTTCTGCAGAAGATTATCTAACTGAATATGTAGGTTGTTGTTCAAGGAAAAGCAATTGTAATGTGCTAGATTTACATTTATGTTGTGAAAATAACCTGAATAAAGCACCTTACGTGGGAAATGCATTTGAATAACCTGGAAACAGCATGAGGAGTATTCAGCCTCATCTTACATATTTAATTGAAGCTTCTCATAATACTTTGGTCTCCTATGGTAACTCAAAAGTGAGCTAAGACCGAAGGAATTACTGTGTTTCTAAACAAATCATTTTTGAAATAGACAGTCTCATAACCAGAGGAAAGTCGTTAAGTTGAAAATCCATGCTGAGCTGTAAAGTGCATTATATATTCCTTGATGTATTACTAGCAAAGTACTTATTAAAGCAAAGTATAGTAGAATATTCAATAAACTCTAGATCCATAAAATTTACATTTTTCCACTAGTGTTGAATGTTTAGAGACTTTTTTCAAATATACTTCTTTTAGGATTTTTTTTTTAAGATTAAACTCTTTAAACACCCACACCAGAAAACCACCACAGAAGGTAATTGCATTTTTTAAAGGCAACACATGCTTTGGTTTTTTTTTTGGGGGGGGGGTCCCAAGAAAATAANTTGATAATATCGACAGAAATCTTTCCATTGTCATCAGTTGGGAAGAAGAAAATTTCTTTAAATAAAGTGATTACATTTGAATTATTTTCCATTTCTGCTTAAAAAAAAAACCATAACACCATAGGCCTGCCATCAAAGCTGATGAGATAATTGAATGGTAGCCTAGAAACATCAAGTTATATAACAAATTTAACTCCAATAAGCAAAATTATTGTAGCCCATCTGTGTAGAACCTAAAACTGAAACTTTATGTCTGGCAACAGCAAAAATGCTGGTGAGTTATTCTTCTCAATCCCCTTGTACCGGGGTCAGGAGAGGAGCATCAGTGCAGAAGCTCTTCCCTTTCACGGGTGTTCAGTCACCTGAAATTAGCAGGGCACTTAATCTTCAATAATTTACATACTTTTCCCTGATTCATTTTGTACTTTTGCCTGAAGTGGGGTGTCTAAACATGACTATAATTTAGAGTCTTTTATCTCCCAGTATTTAAGATGTACCAAGAGATATTAAAAAACAGAATAAATATATAGAACAAATAAAAGAGGCTGGGGGAGAAGGCAAAAGGAAAGGGAACAAAGACCAACTTGGCATTTCAGGGATTAGTTTTGATTTAGAGTATGGTAAAAAAACTAAGAAAATTTTGCACCTAAACGTGTGCCTTTGTTTTGGAAAGGTGACGTGGACATGTAGAGGCGACATTTTTGCAAGCAATCCCTGGCTCAATCCTCAGCCACCACTGGTAGGCACCTGTTCCATGCACCCTATCTCTAATCACAGGGTCTGGGACACCTTGCTAGTGAAGGCTCATGCAAAGGTGGCCTCCTGTACCTCAGCTCCTTCTGTGATCTCAGCCTTATCTTCGTCCGTTGCTACTACATCACCTCCCACCCCCTCTCATTCAGCAATGGCCACACGTTTTTCTTGTTCAGGCTGTTACTATTAAAGTGGCAGTAGGAGCTCTTTTTGTCACCTTTAAGTCCCTTGACAAGTCTTAAGCTTAGTTGAGCTTTGGTTTTCCTAACGCCGTCCCTACACCCCCAGGCAATATTTTTAAACTTCTCCTCTGTAACCCAACCCTGTACCCACATCTGCATCTATGATTTTTTATTTTTTAACATTGGAGCTCGTCCACAAGCTTTAAAATGGGGATGTAGGAATATAGGGGTTTGCCTTCGGAAACTGTTACCCATGCTATTCACACAAATTAATGTTTCAGTAAGCTTTTTGAAATGTTATTCAGAAGTAACTCAGTAATGCAAGCTCATGGAGCTCAAAATAATTCTGTCTTTATGGGAATTTCTTTGACACTTCATTGTGGGAAATGTCAATACTATAAAAGAGAAGAGCAGTCTCTTGTCCCTGCATCCTGGCTTTTGTTAGGAGGTCAAATTTATTTTAAGATGACTTGAATATTCAACAAAACCAAATATACCTTAAAAATAACTAACTAAATAAAATGAGCAGAGACACTCAAAATTATGTTGATCTCATCTGTACATGCTGGAATTCTTTTCTTGACAAAAGTTAATGTTAATTAAATAACAATGAAGTAGCATTTATGAAGCCTAGAATATAATTTCCTTTGATTTGTACCGGCATCTTCAGATGATTACTACATCATAGCATTTTCAGAATAAATATCCACCTGTCTACTTCTCCTGTGCAAGTTTCCATACAAATTCTGACTAAGCACAGTATAACAGTGGAGCTTTCTGCAGAGATGGCTCCGAACTATAAAACCTCCATGTAAGATTTCAGTGGCGAGATTCACATTACCATGACTTTCACGCCTGTGGTGATTGTATTCCTCTCACATGGCGCTGCATCAGCAGTTCAGAACTTTTGAGCCAACTAACATCTAAGTAAAAGACCATGTAGCTCAAACCTCTTGAGAACATTGTCAAATAGAGCCAGATTAATTACATAACACCTTGTTGCAAGCCAAGCACTCTTTTTCAGTGAGCAGATCATGCACAAACCAGCTCGAACTTCCACTAATGTAGCCAGTACTTTTCAGATTGAAGGAGTTTTTCAGATGTTTATTCTAATTATTCACTCTGTGCATTTTAGAGTAAGATACTTGAAATATATGAATTTGAACATCTGACGATATTTGTTTAGTATTTTTTAAACAAGATGACAGCGAATGATGAAGTGAATTCAATAACCTCCTAGTACATATTGTGATATAAATATTTGTTTCTGTTAAAGTTATGAGGGGAAACTACCATTTGTAAAAGTTTTCAGAAATACCTGATCAATACTTGACTAGGTATTGTTATTCATAAACAATAGTCATAAACAATAAATTATCTGAACCTCAAATCACAGAAATTAGTGAAACTATTTATAAAAGACACTGTATTTTTATTTTTCTGGGGCAGAAGCTGAAGTCTTAAATTGTTTTCAAATACAAGATTATAAGTATGAGTGGTAAATAGACATGCAGGCTGTCTCACACAAAATTCACCAAGCAATTTCAGAAAACATCTAAGCTCTTCAGAATAAGTTTTACCTGGTGAAATTGTTCCCTGTTTAATAAAGTAAAATTTCCCCCATCACTACAGCATGACTTAGTCATGTCTTATGGTAGAATTTGAGCTGAGATGCTATCTGAGGGAGGAAAAGTCAGGATCCACTTTTCAAGCTTCAGCAGCCAACAGAATTTTAAAAGTTGCAAGTTTTGCCTGTATCTCACCTACCCTGCTTCACTTACTGTATCGCATTTCTTCAGTGCTCAGCTCTGGAGCTGATAAGGATTAAGCAATAAAGGAAAAAAATTTTGCCTCAGATAAAAAACATACAGTGATACACTGAGCACACCTCATCTTTCAAGTCTAAGTCAAACAACATCTATTTTTTCCACCCATGCTTACTTCTGTCTAATTAAAGAAAATCGCACCTTGTTCAAGTGTAGTGAATAAGAATTTAGAGCTGTTTGCTTCTTTGAAATCCCAGGTTACCACAAGTATGTGACAAATCATGATTAAAGTGTGTTAGATTACAAAAATTAATTAGAAGATTCTGCCTCCTTTTATTGTAAATGTTAATAACAGCAGAGGGAGACACGAACTAGAGAAAAATAGGTGAGAAGAACAGAGAAAACATAAAGGGTTGTGTACAGCTCATTTGCCATTTTCAGAAAGCCTGCAAATGGTGCCATCCAGGAGGAGACTTTAAAAATGCTAAGAATGAGACAGACAAAAAAGTTAAAAATCTTAACATATTTGGATTAAATATTGTAATTTTTTGTGTGTTTGTTTATATGTTGTAAAGAGCTCCTGCCTTGGAGAAAAACTTAGAGAGTCTACAGAAAGACTGGCTTCTACAGAAAAATAGGTACTCCTGTTCCCTATCAAATGCAACACTTAAAAGGTATTCACTTTGTTTGCCTGTAGAAGGTGTAGATAGGAACTTTATGGGGTTAAGGGAGACGGAGCAATTGAGAACACCTGAGGGAACTAGCTTTCGCCTCTCTGCACTGGCTGTATAGAAAGTAAAAATTAATTCCATCCAGACAGGTGGTACAGCTCGTGACCCACAGTTGCACAAAACACGCTATGGTTCATTTGGACTGGAGAGTCTTCAAATTGCTAGATGGTTTAAAAGATGCTGTAACAGCTGCCTATGAAAAAACTTTTATCTTCAGTCTCTCAAGTTACAGAATAAGTGACTAGCAAAAGTTGTGACTGAAGGAACAAACGAACCTGCTTTTTTTTTTTTTTAATTGTGGATTGTGAAAAGAATATAAACATCATTGTAGGCATGCCGCTATCAAAAAAGTAATTAGGAAACCCCTTATGCCAGCCCTGTGGTAGGATCGGCATAAGGGCGCTGGGGGTCGTCAGCACCCGTGCACACGCACGGCAGATCCAGGAACAGACCCAGTGGGGGCACGTGGGTCTCACTCTAGTGAAAACAAGTTCACTGAACATGTAAGAGAGCTGTGTGTTCAGCCATTCAGGGTTTACTTTTACAGCTACAGCGGCGTGGACATCATAGATATTTGATCTTTTGCACAGTAACTTTGGGGGTCCTTTCAGACTGGCATCTCAGATTCCGTCACTGAGAAGTAGATGCCTTAAAAAAAAGGCTATTACTCAATAAGTAAGATGGAAATTAAGTAAACCTTTACTCTTTCCATAGGATACAAATAGTAATGTTACAGAATGCCATAGTTATAGAAAAGATAATGAAACAAAAGAAAAAAAATTATAAGATGTATCCAAATTCTAGCAAAGTCATAATTAGGACTTTCTCTGCCAAGGCTAGGGAAAATAAAGTAATTATTTTCAGATTGTGTAGCTGATATGAAAAATTTCAAAAATAATTGTTTATTTATTAGTAATTTATAAGATCAAGGAGCTGCAACTCCATCTGGGTTTGGGAAAAAAATCTGCCTTCATTATCAGATACTTATTTTCTTAAATTATGGGTTAATTTTATAACATTGTACATTAGAAAGTATTGTATGTTAAGCTGAAAATTTTCTAGTACTGTGCATATTTATATTCATCATATTTGTATTGATGTGTTTATTTGTAAGAGGGAGAAAGAATAATGGAATTATTTTAAATGCATTTTTATCCAATATTTTAAATGCAAAATATTTTATTGTGCTTCAAGAGAATAACTTATTATACACATTAATTTCAGTAGAGTCTGTCTTCATACAAAAACCACTTAAATTTATTATAAACTAAAAGAATAACAAAACTTATTTAAAGCTAAAAAGCTTAAAGCTGTTCTTGAAAGAGCAATGATTATTAGTGTCAGTCAAACATGTGATTTCCATCACAAGATTAAATCTATACAAAAGATCTGAAAACATACTTCAGCTGCCAGTAAATGACAAATCAATCGAAAGACAACATAAATAAGTGATTAAACTGTAAAAAAAAAAGAAAAAAAAACAGAACAACAGAACGTGGGTAGTATTTTGTCTAACTCATAGATTTTTTTATTATTTTTAATTAATTTCTTAAATGGATGAGCTGACCATTCATTTAATCTACTTTTGCTGTAATTGGAGAGGTTTGACTATTAGAACCCTTTGTCAAATAACAACCTTGAGATGAGACAGAGAGCTTTAATGCTCTCTTAATATATTTGCTTAAGAGAAACACCATAATGGGATCTGGGATAATCGGTATAAAAAATGAGTAGATATTCTTAGGCAAACACTAACCTAACTGTCCAAGAATGTGTTTTAAGAAGCTAAAAGACCACGTCCACACTAAAATCTCCTAAAGAATGTGGAGACTTATTATGAAGTGTGAAGAAGAATTGATTTTCTTTTTGTAGTAGTATAACACAGAAGGCCAGTCATTTAATTCGTGTTACCATAAAGTCATTAAGTCCTAGTTTTGGACCAACACTAGTGCTGGAGAATACACAAATAGCTGCAGAGGAATGAGAAAGCAGGGAAGAATATTTCTGGTGAATAAGGTTTACTTTAAATGCAATTGGTGTCTTCATTTTTTAAATTTATTTTTTGGATGAAGGGTGGTGGTGGTAGTAGTACTGATAGTAGTGTCAGAAGGTTCCATCAAGCCCTTGCCATGCTATGATTTCATGCAAAAAGAACAGGAATGTTGATGGGCATTTGCTAGGGGCTGTGCTAAGCACAGTCTTGATTAAGCTCTTGATTATTAATTCCTGTTCCTACTAAAATCAGGAGATTTTTAGATGAATAAAGAACTATTGAAGATAATGCATGCAATTGCTGAAGTGGAGGAGGAGAGAGGAACCAGGAAGAGGTTAGTCCTCCATCTTAAGACCCTGGTGACTGAAAGGCAGAATTCCTGGGCAAAACTAGTCAAAATGAGAAAAGTAAACTGCACAGATTTTGTGTGTTTTATTGTATTAAAATGCAATATGTAAAACAAAAGTAGGTGGATATTTTCGGGGTGTTTTTTTTTTCATTTATATTTTAATAAGACCTCATTGTCAAAATATTCATGTAAAAAAGTAATTTTTAAAAGTTCTGTTTGTGAGTTACTTGATCAAGTAAAACCTGAAATAATCTGAATAATTTATTAAATAATCAGCAACAGTCCACATTCTTAAATAGTCTCTTTGCAAATTTCTTGTATATGGAACATTTAAAATTTCACCTCAGAAATTTGAGGTCAAGACACAATTTTGCTATTAATGCACTACAATCTGAAGTTGCCAACATTGACTAAGCCGTCACTGTATTCTTGAAACTATCTTCCTCATGCTGACTTTCATAGGTTTTTGAGAGCACCCTTTTTATATGTGAAGTCAAGAAAAGCTATATATTCTTGATGATTCCGGAAGTCAAAGCTGGTGCATGTCACGTTGGACACCCAAACTGGAGGCAAACAAAACCTGTTGTAAGTTTTGAAAAAAAATTGCTTACTAAAGCGTGTTTCACTTTACTCCTCTGCGCAAGACATACACTACCTAGCTCAAAGACATTATGAAACTTCACATTATAAATAAATCTATGCTACTATATATTTACATATATATATGTACATATACTATGAATGTATATCTTACATATACCTGTGCTTTTTGTGTTTGTGCGTGTCTTCATGTGTGTGCTTTGGCATATTCAGCCCAAACTTCCCTACTGAATAAAAAGTGCAACTGGGCAACAAAACATTCCCTAGCCACCAAAAAAAATTAAAATTAAGTGGAAAAAAATCATTATGTGTTTAAGGATTGAGCTTATCAATTTTATCAGTAAGATAGAGCAAGATCATTCATGTTACAGTATAATGTGTCTAGGGGAATTCTAGNGGTGCATGTCACGTTGGACACCCAAACTGGAGGCAAACAAAACCTGTTGTAAGTTTTGAAAAAAAATTGCTTACTAAAGCGTGTTTCACTTTACTCCTCTGCGCAAGACATACACTACCTAGCTCAAAGACATTATGAAACTTCACATTATAAATAAATCTATGCTACTATATATTTACATATATATATGTACATATACTATGAATGTATATCTTACATATACCTGTGCTTTTTGTGTTTGTGCATGTCTTCATGTGTGCACTTTGGCATATTCAGCCCAAACTTCCCTACTGAATAAAAAGTGCAACTGGGCAACAAAACATTCCCTAGCCATCAAATAAAATTAAAATTAAGTGGAAAAAAAATCATTATGTGTTTAAAGACTGAGCTTATCAATTTTATCAGTAAGATAGAGCAAGGTCATTCATGTTAAGGAATAATGTGTCTAGGGGAATTCTAGCCATATGAAGCTATTTTTTGCTTGGAATAAAATGCCAGCTATATTTATAAAATTCAGGTTTTGAATCTTTCTGTTGATTTCTGTCATCAGGTGTCCCTTCTGAAATTAACCAGTCTGATCAGAAAGAATGCTACCAAACATCAGTCAGGGCTTGCATGGTCTCAAAACACCTTTTAAAGAACAACAAAGTAAGCTTTGTATTTAAAGAACAACAAAGTAAGCTTTATATTTTCATGCATGAGTTAATAATCAGTGCTATTACATGTTGTTTTGCAATAGCATAATGATAACCTCAGCCACTGAAAAATATGAACAAAAAGAATAGAATACAATTATTCTAGTACAATTTCAGAAAAGACAGAAGATTATAATTGAATAGTAATTTTAAAAAAAAAAAAAACAAAACCAAACCTCAAACGCCGCCAAAAGCATTTGCGGCTAAAA